>CABFOW010006801.1:10341-28952 GCA_902141385.1 Timema californicum
GGGGGGGGGGGGCGTATACTACATACCTTTAATTTTGAGTGGAATGTACGGAATTGAATTCTGTGCCGCGCATTATTTTACTATTTTGGGGCAAAATAAATTAGGTTTGTTAAACAAACATTTTATGTCAGTACATTACTAATATGAAAAAATATATGCACTGATATTTTGTTTACATATCAAATTATTGGTTTGTTTTGTTCCATTAAGTTGAAGCCGAAGGGCGCACGAGTAATTTTACAGTTTTTATAGCGTTACATTTTTTTTGGCCAAAATAAATCAAATATCTCTCCAGTAAAAACTTAAGTTTTATTTTCTTCACATGCTGATATCAACAGATCTTGAATATCTGTCAAAAGGTGTCCCGGAATTTGGTCAACACGTTTTAAATCAAGAAAAGAGGTTTCGACAAAATTCCAGGACACCTTTGACAGATGTTCAAGATCTTTTGATATCAGCATGTGCAGAAAACAAAACTCTATGTTGCTACTGGAAAAATATTTTATTTATTTTGGCAAAAAAAAAAAAAAAAAAAAATGCAATTCTTTAAAAACTATAAACATATTTGTGCTAGCTTCGGCCGCACCTTAAGAGCTACACGAAGAGCAAGTAATTAAAAAATGGCGACACAACCCTGCTAACATTAATGTTGCGACTGACAGAATACCAATTCACGCAAATAATTTTGTTTCTCTTTAATTGATGTAATTTGATTTACTTTATCAACAAAAATTTACAATGATATTTAAAATAAATTACTTATACAATTTATTTTTGCAGACGCATGTTTAAAATGCACTTTTTGAACCAACTTATTATGTAAGAACACGCCTTACAAATTAACTTAATCCTATAACAAACACAACGTCCATTCTTCCGGCCCTTAATTCATCACCATGAAAAGGGAAGCCCCAATTTCAATACTGAGACAGTTTTTGGCCTTGCTGGGAATCGAACGTAGAATTCTTAGCTCATTAGTCAGACGTGCAACCGATTAGGCTTAAGTGTTGAGTTACAGATTGTTTTATTTGTGTTAAAACTTTGCTTTTTTTAAATCTCTAAGTGAACTCTTAACATTTCTTGATATATTTCAATAAACAAGTGATTTTAACAGTAGTATGAAATAAGTATTTACGTCGTATAGTCCTCTTTTAAAAGAAAGGGCGTTAGATGAAAGCTAGAAAAATTACTCGATCTACTTTCATATATTCATACGTCAAGTCATATGAGAGTCAGCTATTACTTTTTATAGATATCAAAACCTATGACACAATTTGGCTAATGACTAATACAATAGTAGAATACTATCTTGGGTGGGGGATTGCGATAAGCTGTCACTTCCGAATTAAACTAGAATGACCATGACGGGAAAATCGGGGCTCTAATCCCGGTAGAATATATTTAGTCTTCTTTCCAAATGGTTTTCCACTCTCCCTCCACGCAAATGCATACTATACCACGAGACCGGCTATCTTATCATATTAATGTAGGGTGTAAGGGACCGCAAGTAGGATGTCCATGACAAATATTTAAGCATAATTGTTTGTAAAAAGGTAAAATAAATGTATATACTAAAGCAGTGTTTCTCAAATGTCAGGTCGCGACCCAAGACTGGAGCACAACAAAGTAAATGCAAACCCGCAGAAAATTTAATACACTTTTTTAACTATCACGTAAAGTTCAAATTTCCACTGCTATCAAAGAAAACTTTTTTTTTACGATTTAAAGTGAATATTTGACTCCAATCGACAGCGGTAAAGTATGAATCAAGAACCCATTTACTGTGAACTTACAGAGAATTACCGGTCAGTCTGATATTAATTCTGTTATTAATATAATATAATAATATTAACACCGCGTCTTACTACTCATTCGGGTTCTACGCTTAAGTACTAATTACTCTAATGTGTTAGCAATTGGGGAGGTTGACTTGAGAGGAAGTTGAACCCACATTTGTATGGAGGAAGAATGGAAAACCATTTAGGAAAAAAGCATCCCTACTTCACCCGACCGAGATTCGAATCTCGGAAGTCTTGGATCAACACGAACCAGCGCATTAGCTAACCACGCCACCGAGGCGGGTAATTTTGTTCTTGGACTGTCGTGTGGCACCGCACAGAAGTACAACGCTGGTCAAGTCTATTTTGTTCTTGGACTGTCGTGTGGACACCGCATAGAAGTACAACGCTGGTCAAGTGTATTTTGTTCTTAAACTGTCGTGTGGGACTGCACAGAAGTACAATGCTGGTCAAGTCTATTTTGTTCTTGAACTGTCGTGTGGCAGTGCACAGATGTACAACGCTGGTCAAGTTTATTTTGATTAGAGTTAAGCTGAGTTGTCGTTGGTAATATCTCACTTTATCCGAAAAGGTTGTGGGCTTCCGATTTCCCTTTGTCATGACTTATAATTGAGAAGTAGGTTTTTAACATTGGTTATCCTAAAATAATAAAAACAGGGATCTAATGGATGATGAATCAGGTTGACCTATTTTTTTTTATCCTAACCTGAAGTTTTTGTGTAAACAAAATCAGAATCCCACTTCTCATTGGTAAACTTATTTATTACTTGCTTTTATTATTTGTTTAGTTAATAAATTACTATGCTTGTCAAATGCTTGTTTTTATTAGATTTCCATATACAAATATTTTGACTACAGAAAGGTTTTTTTACCTTGTAAATCCACACAAAAAACTTTTTGGAAAGTTTATACTTTATATAAGCCACCATAAAAATTTTGTGAGTCATGAATCATGAGAAAAAGAAATTGACTGAAAAACCTGTCTGAAATTTATATAATTTGGTAAAGACTATAGTAAAGCAATATATACAGGGTGTTCCCGGCTAAACTTTGGGAAGTGGTAGTAGATCCAAACACTAACTCCAAATGTATTTAGGAGATTTGCTCATTTCAGCTTCCTTTTCGTGTAAACAACAAAAAACTAAATAAAAACACCCTTTTCTATATAGGTTCTTGCCAACGGTTTAATATCAATTTTTCTAGAAGATGGATCCGTCTTGTTGCTTGGCCTTTCATCTGATGTAATGATTCAATGCCATTAGATATTTTTACTTTCTCGCTATCTTACAGGTAGAGAGAGTATTGTGATTGATAAAAAAATCGATCTTGAGATTTTGATGAATTTTGACGTTTCATGCTTCCTTATCCAAAAAAGCTAATTTTTGAATTTCCGTCTGTTTTTCTGTCTGTACCTCGGAGTAGAGACTAAACTATTTCACCGATCGGGGTAAAATTGGGTATCTTGGGTGTTCATAGTGTTATCCTGAGGGTTTTTTTGAATTGGTTATTTAACCATAAAATTAAGGGTAGTTTACTCAAGGGTAAAAAGAGAAAAAATTGATTTGATCAAAATCGGCTCTAACGATTTTGATTAAATTCCATTTCTAAGCATTGATCAATATTATAAACAAATGGCTACTCTATCATTTTTTTTACAAAATGACTTTAAGAGTTCTGATCAGATGCGTAAATTCTATTTTTTTTTATCACATCTCCGAAACTATTTAAGATATGAAATTAATTATCATTGCAAATATATAGGTTTATTTAGGATACAATTTTTTAAGCATATTTTTTATAAGACCAATAATTTTCAAGCTAAACACAAATACAAATATTTTTTAATTTTTCTAACAATCAAGGTCAAGTATTGCGACCGTAAATAAAAACCTAACCCGAGATGTTGATGGATGTCGACGTCTCATGACCCTCCAAACTCTAAAAAGTTGTTTTTGCAATGCCGTGTGTCTGTTTAACCCTAAAATTAAGAGTAGATTAGTAAAGGGGAAAAAGAGGGGGAAAAACAACAGATTTTTTCAAAATCGGCTCTAACAATTTTGATTACAATTCGTATCTAGGCGTTGTTTACGATTATAAACAAAATGTTTATTTTCATTTTTCTATGAAAATGACTTTTAGGGTACTTTACAGAAGCGGAAATTTCCGTATCTCCGCAACGATTTAAGATACTAAATAACTCATCATTGCAAAATTGTAGTACTATTAAAACTAATAAACATTGGTTTGAAATATATTTTTATAAAATCAACAGGTTCTCAGATATTGACAAATATATTAGTACAATTTTGTGAGCTTTAACGCAATCATTCTTTAATGCCATATAGTAAGTAAATAAGCAAGTCTCTCAAAAAGTTTGTTATTTTTTCTTTAACCTTTAAGGCGAAATGCATAAACAGCAATTATATCTCTATCATTTTAGACACAATAGTCAATATTTACCTTTTTTATTGGTATAAATTTATAAATGAGGAATTTAATAGTAATGCGATAAACATAAGATGTAACCAAACCAAAGTCGAAATTTTAATACTAAGTATTGACTCTTGTGGACCTAATATCGATTTTTTTTTGGTCCAAATATACTAGTGAGAACTTTAAATTATTTAAAAATAAAATCATAAAATTTAAATTCGGGAGTCAAAAAATGTTTAACTTAAGTAGATCTATAACGAATTTTTTTCTCTTGATTGCTGGTTTATATTATTTCGTTTCACATACGAGTATATTACGATAGTTCTGAGTAAATATCTCAATTTTTAAACACTGGAGTGAGAAAGTCCGTGCGGAGTTCCGTACCATTTATTTTGTTTGAGGAGTTTCAGAAAAAAGTGTATGAAGTGTGTTAATGACCTTCAATCATTACGACAAAGAATGACGCAAGCTTGCGAAGAAACAACAGTCGTACAATTTATGTCGGCCACTCGTTCTGTCATTGACGCTTGTCTCCAGGCTCGAGGCCGTCAATTTGAACAAAATAAATAAATAATTTATTTTATTTTATTTAAAACTTTTTTTTGTTTAGTTTTTTTACTGTTTGCGCGAAAAGAACGCTAAAACTAGCAAATCTCCAAAATACATTTTGATTAAAATTTTTAATCCACTACCACTTTACAAAGTGTAGCCGTTTAACTCGGGAACACCCTGTATATTTATTTATTTTGTCCATAAAAAAAAGGTTTGCTCTAAAAACTGTAAAAATACTGACCCCTTACTCGCCTTCCCTTCCATCCCACCTTAACTCGTTAGGATCCCTTTTGTTAAAAACGCACAACTAATAAATATCAGTACCTTTTCTCTTTTATAATTTTTATCGTAGCTTTACAATAATTTCTTGTAAAAAAATCCCATTAAAGCCGTATTTCTTATTACTGGATTTACTTTTGCACACGTAGTTATTACAACCCGCTATCTTGTGTTTTGTACACCCCCCCCAGCTTCCTTGCAAAGACAATGGCTCGCGAGATAGGGCTTGTTTTATTGCTCGCAGACGAGTCATGTCGGGAGTAAACTCATTGTTTCCACCCACGCTGTATAAAAGTAGCACTCCGCCCCCAAACAAATAAATGCTGCTACACAATCCTACATACTTTCTCACATAGTCTCTTATAGCCCGTTAAAAAAATTTCAAAAATATTTTATCAGTTAATTTCTCATATTTCTTTTTCAGATAAACCAATAAACATTTTTATATATTATCTAAAATATTCCCCAAATACCCATTTTGAACAAGGTTGCTAAAGCAATTTTTGAAATATTTCAAATGTTTAAAAATTCGGCCACTAAACATTATTACGTCTTATTATGTAAAACACGCTATGGAACAAAATCGCTAAAGCAGTTTTTAAAAAAATTTAGAATTTTCAAAAATTATTCATTTGTTAACTGCTCTTAATTTCAAGGCTTGAATCAAAATCACAATTTTTCCTCGAGGTATGACCATACGCCATCTAAATATCAAGTTTTGACGAGGTTTGTTCCAGCGTTTCGGCTGTAGCCCTGGGTTCATATGTTCAGACGGACAGACTGAATGGAGGAATGTGTCGGTCTGTGGTTTGAGAGCCTGACTTTCATAGAAGAAAGCAAACACCTACTCTGTGGCAAGTTCATTGCCGCACTTATTGTGCGCCACCTATCCCTATCTTGAGCTAGTTATATCCAGTCCACCCCATTACACCCTATCCCTATCTCGAGCTAGTTCTATCCAGTCCACCTCATTACACCCTATCCCTATCTCGAGCTAGTTCTATCCTTTCCACCTCATCACACTCTATCCCTATCTTGAGCTAATTCTATCCAGTCCACCTCATTACACCCTATTTATTTCAGGCCCATTATAATGTTATTCTTCCATCTGCATCTAGGTCTAGGTACAATTAACTGTACAGAACCAGCGAAGCTCATTAAGGTTGCGGATATAGCGGTATCAATTATCATATTCGTAAATCTAAAAATGACTCCTGGACACGGGAATCGAACCCGGCACTCTTGGCTTGGCTCTCTCATTGGGATAGTCAGGTTTCGTCCCATGCTCAGGGCCATTCTGCCTTAAAATAGGAGTGAAGAGCGACCTCGACCATGGGTTGTGGTAGAGCACTAGCACACAAAACCGAGGTCCCGGGTTTTATTCACGTGTCCAGGTGTCATTTTTTAACTTATGAATTTTATAGAAGTGTTTTAAGATCTTGAACAGCCTTACTGATAATATTTATCAGCCATTGAAGTGAAGTGACACGGAGTGTTACCAGTGTAGGCGGGCTGTTTTAACTATAATATTAAATACTTCTCATCATTTATTAGAGCACTTACTGGCCAGGTATTACTAAACATATATTCCCTCGTACGAGATGTAGAACAGAGCGTGTAATATGATTGGTCTAATGGAACCGAATGGCAGAGAACACATCATAGGAACAGTTCTAACAAGCTCTGATAAACTCCTTACAACAAGACACTGGTGTTTACAAGGATTTAACCCTTCGTCCAGGCAGAAGTTGAATGAAGTTATGATCTATTACGATCTATACCTTAATACGTCATTAGGAAACGGTGGAATTGAGACAGTAGAAACGCTTTTACCATATTAAAGAATTATAACAACTTGTATAAACAGTCTCCTTAATGAAATAGATAATTCATTCATTCCACTTTCTCTCTTAAACTTACTTCGAAGAATTTTTTGGCCCAATCTTAATCGTATACTTAATATCCCGGTTGGTCGGGCGTGAAATTCTCTCTAAGGCATTGACTACGAAATCTTGGTTTCAAGTTTGATAGTTTTAATTACTGTCGGTCACTAACTTACTGGCGCTGTAATGTACAAATAAAAAATAATAATGAAAAAACATGCACATTACTTTATGAATTAAAACTTGTTTAATTAAGTTTACAAATCGCAATATTTCTGTATGTGAATAGTCACACGCACGCACAGACGCACGTGCGCGGACACAAGCACACGCGTTATAGCTCGAAGTGCTCGTCGTTGACGGGAAATTAGGCGTTTTCATCTCTACCGGGAAGATCGTAAGTGGTTTTTCAAACATTATTTTATAATCCATTCTCTCTTCACGCGTATTAGGGTGCATTTCCTATAAGATAACCTCCTCAACCCCATTCCTTAAATTACGTCGTTGGTAACACTTTTTGTCAGAATATATATCTAAAACAAACGACCTAAATCTAAAGACCTCATTGTTTTGATCTCGTAACCACTCTATCTACTTGAAGTCTCCAACCGAGAGGCGGGATTCGAACACCAGTCCCTCGAGTACTCCTCGCTTTCAGTCTTTTTTAATGTCTGCGAGGACATCTAGGGTTAGTTCTGCCGATGATGTTTTTACACGCTGGGAAACCCTCGTGCTTGAGGGATGATCCTCGATAAAGCAAACAGTTCTTTGGGATGTGTCTTGGGGGGTGGTTAGAGGATCCGCCCCTACACAAATCATGGGGCTTAAGTCTCCCAAACAAGGGTCGTTGGTTCTCCCTCTCACACAAAGTATTATTATTATGTTGTAGCCATAGCGCCAATTCGAGAGTTGTCGAATTCGACTTTTATCCCAAAAGAAAAGCCAAACTCGAAGAGTTATTTAAGGAATTCCCTTATCACTTATTATCCTGTAGAGGTTTCACCTCGAATATGTGATTTTTTTTTAAAAACTATTCATCAGTATATATCCTTATTTGGCTATGATTGTTTATCTTATTTTCTCTTGTAACTATACGTATTTGTAAGGATACTTGTGTACTTTTCAGTGCTGGCCTGTTGTAGGTCTTATGACTATTGGTCGGCACTATAATACATTAAATTGAAACTATTATGTAGAACGTGGTTTACCCACCGTGACTATAAACATACTTACAAAAATGGGGTATGAATGAGAAAAGTGGAATTTAGAGTAAATATACCCGCAACCTCGTAGTGGGAAGGTGGGGAAACCGTTTAGAAAATAACACCCTCATTACACTTAACCGGGATTCAAAACCCGATACTTCCTTCGCCGGCAATCCTGTCTATTGCGAAAGTGATGCCTTAAACCATACGACCACCGATGTGAATTGGTAGTGGTGGTGGTGGCACGCTTAATACCACACTAATCTGCATCTCTAGACACGCGGATTGAGTCTTATGTTCTTCTAGACTGGCTTTCCGATTACAGAAAGTTCGGAGTTCGAATACAGGACTGACGGTAGTTTTCCATAAATAGTTCCCCCATTATCCTTTCCTCACTGAAGCTGGTGCATATCCTTTAAATTCTACCTTCGCTATTGCTACTCAATTAGCTTAATTAAAATGCGTGTAAACCGGACGGGTGTTAAGACACTGTAGAAAGGAAAAAATCACACGTAATAACCCACCGTGGGTATTAACGGTGTATCTAAAGGGTAGAGATGATGGTGGTTTTGAAAAACTGCACTCACATTAGATTGCAAAGGATTGTAGACCTCTTCTTGCAAAGTCTTATACCACGTGACCACTGGTGCGGGCAGGTTTATACCCACGTAGGTCACGAGCTACCCTGTAGGTTTGTCTTTGGCCGTTAACTGGCTTTGAGCAACTTATTTATTGTCCTAGAGGCAGAGTGCGTCTTAAATAAATATTGGTTTCGGCAAGGTCAAAAACAGAATGAGTAGTAACCGAGACCGCATTTACGGTGAATTTAGAGGAAGTATATATGTATTTGTGTTGAGGGAAAGGTAAAAACTATTTAGTAAAAAATCACTTTAAGTACACCGGACCGAAATTCGAACCCTTCTCCCTATCAACGGCAGTCCAGTCTACTGCAAGAGTGACGCCTTGGCCCATTCGACCACCGAATCGGGTCACGTGCTGTTAATCACTAGATACTTTTCTATATTCTCAGAGTAGGGAAATGGGCTATATTTTCAGATATGGTTTTTATAATTTGAAAAACTGAGTTATACTCCACATGATGTCAATGACAACATTTCAAATTTTCCGTTTTCCGAAGAAGTTGAACTTTTCTCCTGCAACGACATTCTGTTTCCTCTCAAGATGTCTGCCACAGCTTCCATTGTCCTCCACCCAATTTAAGCTCATTGGAAGCGGTTTAACAAATGTAGATTTTTCACACCTACTCCAAACAAGTAGTCCTATGCCACAACTTACAATTTCTAAGAAGCTGGACTCTCTTTCAGTAGAAAATTCATACCGTATCAAAAAGATAAGCCAAAGCCGAAATAAGCGCGTTAAGGACCTTATTCATAAAATAGGCAAAAATAAACATATTAGGCATTTAAAGGCACTATAAAATTAGCATATCGAACTCATAATACCATGAAATGCATGTTATATAGCTCAACTGCCTCTGTTTTACGATCAAGTAAAAGAAAAGGCAAATGGTCAAAATTCATCCCCTAATAATGAGCCTTTATTAAGGCGATTGGCCCTTTTCATTTGGTGTGGAAATGCAGAGCCATGGTAAAAAAAGGTTATCTTCAAGAATTTTTATTGTTTTGCAATTTTATTTTCGGAAACGGTTTGTTCAAGAATAGAAGCATGTTGATTAAGTTATACTTTTTTTTTTATATATACACACCTCCTTTATGATTTTAACAGTGATCAAATATCGATAAAATTGACATTTTTAAATAGAAAACTGTCGGCTTCATAACAAAAAATAAAAAATCTAACAATTAATAAACATCAATACATTATCTTAGAAGAGGTCTTGAAAATATTAACATAAAAATTTCACTCGTTCTCGAGAAAACGGGTATTTCCAAACGTATGATATTCCCGCAAGACCTGTCCGGTGGCTAGCGCCATCTACTGTTTCCTTGATCCATCTGTTCTTGTTGTTGCGAAAGAATACTTTGGCCGGTTGTGGAGCCACGCCACGCCTTTCATCCTCCCGCCCACCATCCCACAAAATAAGTTTTAAACTTGCACTCGACAAGGCCAAGGACTTTAATGACGTTGCATACTTGGTGAATTCGAAGTTATTTTGCGAAGCGGGTTACACCTTAACTATAATTCAGAAGCCAACTTACGAAATAGAAAGACAGGGAAGAAAATTAGCAGTGAATCTAGTGTGGCCTCTTGTTTACTTACTGATAACACTTCCACTGACGAGTATACACACCCTACATCATGACAGTAAGATTCCTACAATATTCTCGTGAATAAAACAGTCTAAACTGTAGATGATTTAAAATAATGCTTTTACAATAAAACTACTTAAGATAAAAAAAATGTTTTGGCAATTTGAAGAGGATTTTTAGAATTATTCAAGGATTTGTGGTTTTTGTTTCAATATCATACCTCTACAACTCACCGGATAAAACGTAACTACATCTACATTGGAAATCCTATTTTACTTGTTGCTGCCTCAAAGGTAGCCAACGTTAGGAGGAATTATACGGAATTCAGAGGTTTTAAACCATGTAAGATTTATATTAAGGCGCTAAACATTTGAATGAACACCGCCGATATTGAGACACGTCATTCAGGTGAAAATAAGTGTCATGCTTATTTGTAACATTCGTAATTCTCGTTCGGCCTCGTCATGGAAATCTCTCACTCGTGTGAGAATTGTGTCATTTTGTAGTTAGAAGTAAACTTGTTTTTTAAGTTTTTGTATATCGGCCTCGTCATGGAAATCTCTCACTCGTGTGAGAATTATGTCATTTTGTAGTTAGAAGTAAACTTGTTTTTTAAGTTTTTGTATCTATTCCATTGGCTGTGGCTTTGGCTTAATGACCTCACCATTCTCAACTTGACGTTAAGCCTTTGGTCCCCCAGTGCTGTTTTCCTATTTATGGTTCTGCTTGACTCCGGGGCTAATTACCCTCTTGTCTCGATTCTAGCGAGACCGCCGCGCTCTGAGCGGTTAGAGAAAGAACCTTATATCCCATGCAACGAGAAAAATAATATAAAAGTTTAGTGTTCTCGTAAACATGCGTTATGCTGGTGCAGGATATTCAATATCCGAATACACCCCTACAGGTCAGTGGTGTTGAATGGTGCTTGGTGTGCCTCTGTCCGCGTTGGTTACCAACCACGCCTTATGATCCATATGCACCTGAAGAGCACGTGGGAAAGTCAGGGTTTTTTGTGTGACTAGGAGAAACGGGGGGGGGGNAAGAGTTCTTGTGTACATAATTTATTAAATAATTATGAAAATATCGAATGTTTTTTTAAAATCACAGCGTCTTACTACCCCGTTCGTGTTATACACTTATGTACTAACTACACTAATGGTTTTAGAACTAAGGAAGGTTAAATTTATAGAAAGTGTACCCGCATTCGCGTGTAGGAAAAGTTGATTGATATTTTGGGAAAAAACACCCTCAGTACACCCGGCCGAGATTCGAACCTCGATATTCCCGTTAGTGGCAGTCTAGTCTACTGTGAGAGTGATGTCTTAGACTATGCCGTCACCGATGCGGATGAGAGTTTTTTTATTTATACCCTTATTTATTGACATAAATGGTAAAAATAAGTATTTGTATCCGCGAAAGTTGCAAAGTGTACCAACCGTGATCAAGCTATGCTTGGGGTAAAAATAAGTTTGGAAATGGTATGTGGTATGTGTAAATATGTGAAGGGGGGAAAAAGAGAATGTATTTAGTTTTGGGATGTTTTCTATCGGTTTAATTTTAAATAAATAAAGTGACACACTGACCAATATATAATATGTAAGGCGAAGTGCAACTTTCTTTTCCTGATTTATAATAAGGCTATTGGGACTGTCTATTGCAAGTCTAAAACCTATTTTGTGGGATGGTCGGTGGGAGGGTTAAAGGCGTGGCGTGGCTTCACAACCGACCAAAGTATCCTTCCGCGCCAACAAGAACAGATGGATCGCAAAAACCGTAGATGGCGTTAGCTACCGTACAGGTCTTGCGGAAAAATCATAGTTTGAAAATATCAGTTTTCTCGAGAACGAGTGAAATTTTTATGTTAATATTTTCAACAACCTTTTTAAAGTAATGTATCAATATTTATTAATTGTTAAATTTTCTTATTTTTTGTTATGAAGCCAGCAGATTTCTATTTAAAAATGTCAATTTTATCGATATTTGATCACTGTTAAAATGACAGAGGAGGTGTGTAAAATTATATTTTAAATTTTATTTAAAATAAATCAATATATCATTTAAAAAAATCTTCTTTAACTTCGCACAATTTACTTGCTACACCTATTATATCAGAGTTCTGATGATAGACAAGTTATTTTAAAGATCAGTATTTTATTACATTTTCTCTCTCTTTACGCACTTAATTACGGTTGTTTCTCTTATGTTTGTAACTTTTTGCTCTAAATGTATTGTTCAACCAATCCCTTTAAAATGTGTCCTCAGGTCATCACTTAGTCTAAGATTTACTGTCTACTTGAATAGTATAGTTGTATTCATTTTACCATAGTTTTAGTAAACCTATTTAGGAATTGTTCCATTATAAATTATAGACCACCTATATGCTTTATACAATTATTCTCTAAGCGAAGTTATTTGAAATACATCTAGGGTTTTTACTGTTATTTTTATTACTTAGCTGACCTGTTGGTCTAGCAGGTAAGGTGTCAGACTTCTGTGCTGGCGGCCGGGGTTCAATCCTCGGTCCCGGCACATATTTATCTGATTACCAAACCCCTCCTTCACCTCTGACAAGACATCTTGTGAATGTGGGGAATGCCAGGTCTCCACCGTGGTTCGGATTCCACGTTAAACTGTAGGTCCTTCATTTCATCTCACAATCACCCTACCATTACACATTAGCGTAAGTGCGTATAACCCGAACGGGTAGTAATACGCGGTGCTAATAATAATGTATTACTTACTTACTTACACTCTGACATTACTAACTCGAAAGTTCATTGCCGCACTTATAAAATTACACCGTCTATCCTCATCTTTAGCTAATTCTCTCTTGTATTTTTCTAAATCGCTTCATTGGTTTTTATCTTCACCAGATAATGCAGATTTTATACAATTTCCTTGGTTACGCTACTTCAGTAAAACTAGTGTAAGAAACACTGACCAACCAAAGGCAGGCGCCATGGAACGTAATGGCTTGAACAATGGAAAATAATTGAATTTTCTAGAAGCTTAAACCATATTTGAGATCATATTAGTTTTTTTAGGGGGGTGGCGGGGTCACTTGAAGAATGTTGCTTACTAAAAGTCAAGAACCCTATGAACTTCCAACAGGTATACAACATAACTTTAAAATAATTAATATATGAACCCCATATAAACTTCAGGTGAATTTATCCAATACATTATAGAAACTTATCAGTCGCTCTCTCCATATATATATAGATATAACCCGCCTCGGTGGCGTAGTTGGCTAACGCGCTTGTCGTGTTTAGCTTGACTGCTGATGATGGGGAGATCGAGGTTCGAATCTCGGTCGGGTGAACTGGGGGTGGTTTTTCCTAAATGGTTTTCCACTCTCCCTCCACGCAAATGCGGGTTCACTTCCTCTAATTCAATCTTCCCAATTCCTAATCCATTAGAGTAATTAGTACTTAAAGCGTATAACCCGAACGGGTAGTAAGACGCGGTCCTAAATATATATAGTATATATACACAAGTATATATATATATACAATAGAATCTTATCAGTCGCTCTCTCTCTCTTTATATATATATACACACACACATGTGTAGCATCTTATGTGTAGGGAGATTGGACAACCATTTTGGAAAAAAAATACCACCCTCATGACACCCGACCGAGATTCGAACCTCGATCTCCTTGTCATCGGCACTCTAGTCCAACACGAAAGTGACTTCTTAGACCATGCGGACACAGAAGTAGGTGAAATAACAATTAATGTCTTGCATTATTGCTTTAGTAAAATTATAAAATACAAATTCTAAACTCTCCTAAATGCCCAATGAACTCTGTTGAATAAAGTTCTTGCACAAAGTATAATATTTTGAAATACATATTTTGATTTATATTACACCACGTGATATTACCCTTGTGGGCTGTACGCATTTTAGTTACGCAAATGGGGTAGGGATGTGAAAGGTATAATTTAGAGATACGTTAAAAGTATTTGCTTGGAGGGAGAGTGGGAAATATTTGAGGAAAACTACTTAAAACAGCCAAACGGGACTGTAACCTGAACTGTCGGCCATAGGATGATCCAGGTAATGAATGATACAATAGTTCCTTATGTTCAGCCCAGAAAAACAACTTTTTTTAAAGAGCTTGAGAGTTTGATCCCCGGCGCTCCCCAAATTTATCTGTAAAGCAGTGTGTATGTAACGGGGGCAAACTCAGCCTAGTGAGGACAAGTGAGGAGCTACTTGAATAAATAAAGAAGTAGCAGCCCCCTCTTGGAAAATTGAAATAAATGGTTGGAGGGGCTCGTGCTGACGTCATGACACCCTCTATACGCAAATGATGGCGGTCGTTAGGTCGGTATAGCTCACCCAACGGATAACACCTAGCTTCGGTAAAACAGCTTGAACCAGGCGTCTCATCGAGATGCCGTATTCTGTAACTCTGCCTTAGAAAACGGTAGAATTGTGACAAGTGAAATTGTTTTACCATAAAAATTGTTTTTAAAGAAAAATGCAATAAAATAAAAAATTCTAAAAAAACTTTTAAACTGATCACAATTCTTCTGTTGTTGAGTAACCCCATTTCGGTGTATTTAATTTCCCGATCAACCGGTCCTAAGATGGCCTTGTAAGTCGTAAACAAGAGCAATTCCTGGATGTCCTCTGTTTGCTTTATTTATTTTTTTCACCGTGTTTATATTAAATGAACCCTTGTTATGTGTCCTAAAGAAGTTTGTTTTTTATGAGTGTACTTGAAACTATCAAGGCGGCTGTCAACAAGGCGGCGACCTTTTTTTTTTACGTTGCTGGACTGAAATAATGCCTGCCAAGTGAAGTTCCCCTAACACCCCGCCGTGCCGCCTTGCACCTTCGAGAAGGAAATGTCTCTAATAAAGCGTCGCACGCCCTTATAAAAAGTAAATGTAGAATTTTTACGAGTTTGCCCGGGGATGTCGCCATGATTGATATTTGCTAGCAAATTGCTGTCGGTAGCAAAAAAAAATATTATATATATATATGGACGACTTATTGCATTCTAACCTTAGGAGGTGTTTATGTGACACGTGATACTAGCTGAGGCAGCTATCTCTTCTATAGATGGGTGGAGTGGAGGGTGAGTGATCATGTCTTGAAGCTTCATGTGCGACGGATCTGAGAAAGCCTTCATAAATCAAATAAACTGAATAAAATGGAAAGCTTGGACGTGACTTACCCTTTCCGCCATTACACAATCTAAAACAAGCCTGGCCAAACCTTTTATCTGAAGAACCACATCTTAGTCAACAACGGAAGAGAGTACTACTACTAATAATAAAAAACATAAGTTTCGAAAAATGTGTGTATGCTTATTGTGTTTTTTTAACATGCCATCAAATGGGATACATGCATTACAGGTTTGTTAAATTTAATATAATAAAAATTTATCTATTTTTGAAGGAGGAAAATTTCTCAATAACGTTTGGAGTGCTTTAACTATTCGTAATTAATTGCTATCATTTCTCACGATTGAAATAGCTATTATTCAAGTTTATGTTAAACAATTTTTTTCTTCTTCTTCAAATCTACAAATATTTACGAATTTGTCAAAGTCAGGAGATCATAAAATATAGAAATGTCCACCACAGATCGGTAACAGTGGATGTATCGACCATTACCCACCTTCTGTGATGTTGATGTCATGTTTGTTTTTTCTCCCCCGAAACTGTTCACGCCGTTTTCAGTAAAAGCTTACCTTGACGGTTTCCACTATGGCCCTATCATAAATTTTATTCGGACCGCGGATGCTTTGACAGAAATAAATTATGAAAAATATAATTTCAATGGCGAGGACCGAAATGATGGCGCTCCTGTATTCAGTGCACACAATATATACCTACATACATACCACCATACGAGGCCTGCGGCAGTATTGGAAGACGGGCTCTCAAACTGTGGTTCCTGACTTCCCTGTGGGTCGCGAACACGATTCTACGGGCGCAGACACATACAAACGTGAGTAAACTAAATATTACTATACAACTAGTGAAATTATAATACTTTACTACTTTTCATTCTATATTTGTTTAGTTTATCGCAGAAATAACCGACGTCCAGCATGGTTACACGAACACAAATTTAATAATTATTTGTATGAGTTAATTAAGATAAACCATTGATTTGCATTATGCTTAAGTAAAGTTTGTAAACTATAACTGCAAGTATGCATTTTTTTCTCACTATTTAAAAAAAACTTGAGGTATTTAAAGGGCACTCCCTGAACCGACTGATTATGTCAGCACATGGGAATTTCTATGAGCGAGAGCAAAAAGGGCCTACCATTTCCCCCCCCCCCCGGGAAAGGTATTTTCACATTCCCTCCAGGGTTCTTTTACAAGCCACGATCAACATGGGACAGACAAACTTACTTACCCTCCGAAGGAGGTTGTGCTACGGATTTTTATCGCTCAAGAAAAATCTGTCGAACCCATTTGGGTTTGAACCTACGAACATCGGGTCATGAGGCGAGCCACGAGGTCTACTTTTCCCCCAAGAATATATTAATTCTTTATATTTCTCATTTGATCCAAAAGTATTTATTATTTATTATAAAATCTGCAAACACAAACATAAAAACTTGGTTTACGATACTTAAAACAACAAAATCAAAAATATAAATACGACCCACTTCGGTGGACACATGGTCTGACGCGCTACTCTCGAAATAAACTAGACTGCTGATGACTAGGAGATTGAGGTTTGAATCTTAGTCAGGTAAATCGAGAGTGGATAACTTGGTTTTCGATACTTAAAACAACAAAATCAAAAATATAAATACGACCCACTGACGCGCTACTCTCTAAATAAACTAGACTGCTGATGACTAGGAGATTGAGGTTTGAATCTTAGTCAGGTACATCGAGGGTGGATTTTGAAAAATGGTTTTCCACCCTCAACGTAAACTCGGGTACACTTCCTTTAAATATAACCTTTATAATCCCTAAAACCATTAACGTAATTATTACATAAGCGTATAACCCGAACGGTTAGTAAGACGCGGTACTAAAAACTGTATGTGTGTGTGTGTATATATATATATATATATATATACGACAAAGTTTGTGCAGTAAATATTGTATAACTTTTACTAAAAAGTAGGTTCGCAATATAAAGGCTAAAAAAAACCATTGGGGGAAGGGGTTAATATTAATAGATAGAAAGCAGTTAATGTGATTTGTCTTATGGATACATGAAAGTAGATTTAGTAACTTTTTTAACTGTTAGATACGTCCCTTCCTACCGTGATCATACTATAGTTTTATATCTTTATTGTAAATTATATTAAAATAACTTATAAAAGGGGCGTGGCTAGTCATATTACAATAACTATTACGGTTAATGATGAAATGCTCAACTGTATCACAAAACTATTTGAGTTAAAAGTTCGTTAATTAACGCGAAAACGTTCGGCAAAATTGTCGAAGATTTTTGTGCGTTAACTTTTTTAAACGGTCTCTGCACATTTCAAACTACTCTCCTTTTTAAAAAAAAACTCTTTTATAGCATCTAAAATTCTTCATATTCGAAGTCATTCCCTTCCATTTAAACTTCAGACACTTAAACAAACAAACAAAAAAAAAACACTTCTTAACACCCACAGCTAAGATTTGAAAATAAGCTTTAAACTTAATAAATTATTCTTATATACGTCATTTGCAAATCGTTTGCATTTAATTTATCCTGGAAACTTTTTAGTTCCACCACCCTTTTCTTCCCTCCTCCTCAGGGTTTCAAACTTTTGACAATGCTACTGAAAATTGGCTGCGTGAATGTCATTCCACACCGATTCTCTCTTATTTGTCGGCTAGTGTTGGGACGGGAGAGTAAGGGACGGAAATAGGGGGTGTAATTAGTTTGTTTACGTCGACAGGTTTTCAATATCGCCCCTCCCCCCATCTCACTCCTGGTAAAGTGGAGGAGTATCCTAGCGGCGCGGCGCGGTGAGAAGGAAAGTTACCTATACACACGAATGCTGTGTAAGGGGTTCAGAATCAATAGCGACCATGTAGAGCTACGCGACCCGACTGCAAATGAATCCTCCCGAACCTCCTCCCATGTGGATATATGTGTGCGAGAGAGAAAGAGCTAAGAGCTAGAGAGGACGTGATTGGCGGAGAGAGAGAAGAGGGATAGAAGGGAGTTTTTAGGAGTCTTCCGCATCAACACTTTCTGAGGACTGGATGGAGGAAAGTTAGATCAACAAAAGTTGAAGAA
>CABFOW010006803.1:0-28944 GCA_902141385.1 Timema californicum
CACCCTACCATTACACATTAACGTAAGTGCGTATAACCCGAACGGGTAGTAAGACGTGGTGCTAATAATAATAATAATAATATAATTGTACAAGTTGCAGCACTAATCCAACTCCGAGTCGATGGTGGCTGGGTTATCTGATAGCTTGTGATATTAATAAATCACACATTTGTAGCCGACGATTTCCACACGTCCATCATAGACTCTGCCTTAAAATACGAGTAAGGAATGACCCTGGGCACGGGACGATTACATGGTTAGCTCAGTGTCATTGGCATACTAAGACAAAGGTCCCGGGTTTGATTCCCTTGTCCAAGTGTCACTTTTCAATTTTCATAATATAAATTGCTGTGTTATTCACCAAATGTTTTTTTAAGTATTTTATTAATAATTTAAATACTGAGGATATAAACAAATTATCAATAACACTTCGTCTTACCACCCATTCGGGTTATACGCACTTACGTTAATGTGTAATGGTAGGGTGATTGTGAAATGAAAGGGAGGACCTACATTTTAACGTGGAATCCGAACCACGGTGGAGGCCTGATATTCCACACATTCACAAGTTGTGATTAATACACGCCTTGTCAGAGGAGAAGAAGGGTTTGGCAATCAGATAAATCTGTGCCGTGGCCGAAGATTGAACCCCGGGCCCCCAGCACATAAGTCTGACACCTTACCCCTAGACCACCAGGTCACCCAACCATTTATTCTGAGTATTGGATATTAATAAGGTAGAATTGAATAAATTCACTATCATTAAATAAAAGTAGATTAGAGAACTAATATATTGCAAATGATAGATTTTTATTAGGAAGCCGGTCGAGATCCAAACCATCACCTCCCCGTTAGTGGAAATAATTATATTTTCTTAGACCATGTGACCCAAAGTTATTTTCACAAGCCTTATTCACTAAAACTTATACATTACCATGCCGTATCAATAAACTAGACAAAGGCTCTTATTGACAGTAGAAATTAAGCTCATAAACCGCAGCTCATCAGTGTGGAGGTGCGATTTAAAGCTAGCAGTACAGTGAACATAATACCTCCAGTAAGCGTGGTGGTAACTTTAACCCGAGAATTGTGATCTCATACCGATAAAATGGAATGCAGCTCTAACACTTTGAACCACTATGGATTCAAATTAGATCTTCAAACTTACCCTAGCCTCAAATGGCACACACTCAAATTAATTAGACCACTATGGATTAAAAACATATTACTTAGATCAAATGGCACAAACACATACATGAATTGAACAACTATGGCTTTAAAATGGAACTTCATTCGTTAACTACTCTAAAATGGCGTACGCCCAAACTAATTGTACCACTATGGATTCAAAATGGCCACAAATGGCTCTCACACACACACACACATACACACATATGAACGTCTGCGAGTTTTCCTACAAAAAGGAATGTATCTGGTGAATGAACATGTTGTAGAGGACTCACCGGCTGGATAGGGCATGAGGAGAACACGTTCCAAGGAGGTTGTAGGTTCTCACAGGCGTTCGTCACGTTCCACGTTCCCTGTTTATAGCACTCGAACGAGTAGTCAATATAGTTCTCCTCGCAGTTCCACATGGTCACTTTCAACTGAATCAACAAGACACTAAACTCTCCATCATATATATATATATATATATATACATGGCTACTGTTACTCTTTCCACTGAGTTTGCAGGCTTTAAGGTAGCATGACAGGCAATGTGTGTTTGGACAAGTAGTTTTATTCCCCCAACTTTATGAATAGAAATATAATAGGTAAGCAATTAATAATAATATGCGTGTCTGGGTTACATCACTCGCGGCCCAGTTGTGGAAAGATTAGCCGGTACTCTCGTACCTTTTCCCAGGGGACTCGGCCCGCTTGATTGTACTGATCACACATCCTTTCCGTTGAGGCTCTTTCTATCTCTAAATGAGATGAGATTATGGAGATGGTGAATATAAGATTGTGGAAACTCTTAACCTAACTTGAGGCTAACTAACAAGAACCTGGTAATAATTGGGATAGTTCCCCTTTTGGGGAAAATACCCATTGTAGTAGCTATGAATCGAAAACGGGACCCGTAGGTTGGAAGCCAGGTGCACTGACCACTATATAACGGGGTCGGATTTCTTCAGTTGATTTGTTTATTTTAAATTTTTAAACATAGTAATCTCAAAAGTTATTGACCATATTGGCATTTTATAATAACTGTATCTATTCATTTGTAAAGTTCATCATCAAATGCCTAATATATTACCCATGAGATATAATCTAGAATAATACTGTACATTTTGAGATTAATACATGTATTAAATCCAACTAAACAACCACCGAAATAATATTTTATTTATTTCATCTCCCGAAAAACTATTTTTTGCTACAAACATTCCTTACATCTCCCCGAAGAGCGCCACCTAGGCATGTTACATGTAGCATCAAAACCAATAAAAATCATCTTTGATAAATTTAAAAAGTTTTGACTGTAAAAATTATAATTTGTTGGAGGAAGGCCAGTTCAATGTAATTATTTAATCTTATCTCAGAACTGCTATAATTGACGTGAAACGTCCTTGAATATTAGATAATTTCACCTTTTTAATACTTTACCCATTAGTGAACCTAAAAGTTAATGTTTCTTAATCCCTTACTGACATTATATAATTTTTACATTACCCGCCATATAAATAGCAGACCCCTGCATAAATAACACGGGCTTTCTGTACAACTGCAATGCATCATATTTAAAACTACTTGAACCGCATCTTATTTTGTGCTACGAGATTTTCGAGCAGAGAATCGAAATACTGTTCTTCCAGACGAAGAGCTGTAATTTAAAAGGTTAAATGCATTCAAACAATTGATTTATAAAGAAGATGTTTGACCATTTATTGAAGTAAGTCATTGATAAATTATTATTTGGTATCAAAAGAAATTTACATCTTTAAAATACAATTGACCAAACATATATATTTGTATTTTATTTCAATAATTTGTATTTCTTAAGTCAAACTCATTTGATTTGATTCAAATTCTTACAGTAAGGTTTCATTATTTATGTAGTTTAATAAATAAATAAGTAAGATAATTGGTTATCTAAATAACTTTGGAATAAATTATAAACATCGCATTTTAATTTTAAATATTAAGCTTTTTTATTTTGTCAAACTTGTTTATTTGTTATTTGTATTTTCTAAACTAGAAAAAAGGTCATTCTGAGAGGATTTTTTTTTAATTGGTCCCTTTTATAGTATACGGGTTTACAAGTATAGTCAAAAATAATGAATTAATTCAAAAGCTAAAAGTGCATAAAATGCATTTGAATTCACAAATTAATGTCTATTACGACCTATTCTCTTTAAAGAAATAAAAATGTACCAAAAGGCCACCCATGAACATATGAGTTAAATAAATAAACCTTTGAATTTTTTTTTGTTTCAGTGACTGGCCAGATTAAATAATTATTTTTTAAAAAAATAAAAAATACCCGCCTTGGTGGCGTAGTTAGCTAACGCGCTAGTCGTGTTGAGCTCGGCTGCTGAGGACGGGGAGATCGAGGTTCGAACCTCGGTCGGGTGAACTGGGGGTGGTTTTTCCTAAAACGGTTTTCCTCTCTACCTCGACGCAAATGCGGGTTCCCTTACTCTAACTCAACCTTCCCAATTCCTAGTCCATTAGCGTAATTAGTACTTAAAGCGTATAACCCGAACGGGTAGTAAGCCGTGGTGCTAAAAAATAATAGAAAAAATTACTATTCAAATTAAAAACCATCTAGTGACGCATACACAACCAAAAAATATATATTAGGTTATAAAACAAATATATTAGAATAAGTATTTAAAGGAATATCTACAGTTCACAATAAATATTTAACAATTATGCATTTGCTCAACAACATAAATAATAGCTAGATTGCTAACAAAAACCTAACATCTAACTCCCATTTTATAAAAGCTTCCATTCCTTAAGCCAAAAGACAAAGAAAGAATATCAATACTTTATCTTAGATGGTTTTTATAAAAATGAAATAATAGTTCTATCAATATACCGTATGTACCCATCTTTTTAATTAAATTCATAGTATCATGTTCTGAAAATTGAAAAATGAAACCTGGACACGGGAATCGAACCTGGGACCCTCGGCTTAGTGGGCCAATTCTCTAACACTTGAGCTATCCAGGAATAATAATATAATATTTAGCACCGCATCTTATTACCCGTTCGGGTTATACGCTTTAAGTACTAATTACGCTAATGGAATAGGAATTGTGAAGGGTGAATTAGAGGAAGTGAACCCGCATTTGCGTGGAGGGAGAGTGGAAAACCATTTAGGAACAACACCCCCCCCCCAGTTTACCCGACCGAGATTCGAACCTCGATCTCCCCGTCCTCAGCAGTTGAGCTCAACACGACCAGCGAGTTAGCCAACTACGCCACTGAGGCGGGCTATCCAGGAATAGTCCCATGCCGCCACCTTCGACTCGGTAGTTGGCTTATTGCAGCAATTTGTACAATAACTATAATAATTGTACAAATACTTGTAATTGTAATTGTACAGTTATTATAATAATTATAATCCCTTGAAATTATAATAATTGTAAAAATGGCTGCAATAAGCCAACTTCCGAGTCGAAGGTGGCTGCGTTATCTGATAGCTCGTGATCTTAATAAAATATCACTTTTGTAGCCGACGATTTCCGCACGTCCATCATAGACTCTGCCTTAAAATATGAGTGAAGAATGACCCTTGGCAGGGGAAGATTACTGGATAGCTCAGTGTTAAAGAGCATTGGCGTACTAAGACGAAGGTCCCGGGCTAGATTCCCGTGTCCAGGTGTCATTTTTCTATTTTCAGAATATTATATCTAGATGGAGTAATCCTCACTAAAACGTATAAATAATAGCGTTAGCTATTTGATTCATAAATCTATTATGGTTGTTAGATTAGGGCCTTTTGGGTCCTAAATCAGATGATTTCTGAACGGTTACACCGAGAAATATAAGTGACCATGACAGCTACTGGTAAGATGCAGATGTCTCTATTTGTATTATCTTCCATGCTAATTGGCCCCGTTGGGAACTGGTAAGTGCACGATTCCTAGGTTTGATTCTCGGCTGGCACCTCGGGTATTTTTACTGAAAGGGAAATCACCCCAACGTTCACCAGGGTTTGGTTAGTTAGGCTTAAGTTAGGTTTAAGAGTTTCCACTGGTTACACACCCTCATACCATCATATTATCACATCAGGAAATGGAAATATTCTCCACGGAAAGTATGTAGGATTAAAATATTCGAGAATCCTCTGGAAAACTTTATATTAATACTGGCTACGATTGATGTAGTTAAGATGTGCAATAATTTTATTACTAAAGTTATTATTATTATTAATTAATATTTCAATAGCGTAATTTCTTGTAAACAAGCCCTTGATAACGTGGATATTCATGTCCCTTCTCGGGCCTCTCCTAATCCTAACTTATGTTTTCTCGATAACTCTTATAAAATGAGCCCTATAGGGTGTTGTATACACAGCACTAACTTCAAATTGGTTTAATTCGACTTTTATCACAAAAGAAAAGCAAAACTTAGAGTTATTTAAGTAACTCTCTTACAACTAATATCCACTGTAGAGGCGCTGCCTCAAATACTTTAATTTACATGTTCCTGTTTTATTATTTACTTGTTGTTACCACTATTTAAATACTTCTCCTTTGACTAATCTTATTTATTGTTTATTTGTTGTTATTTAATATTTTTGTCATTTATCATTAGTATGTCCTATTTTGTATTATTTTTTTTGTAATTATTCATTAGTATGTGTAATTATTTAGCTACTATCGAATATTTAATAGATTATAAATGATGCCTTGACACGGGAATCGATCCCGAGACTTATGTCTTAGTACGTCAATGCTCTAACCACTGAGCTATCCACTAATTTCTCATGCCGTATATAAAATAAGATTGACAGCTCTAGACAGTAGGATGTGACGAAGGAATATATTAGATTTAATTTTGTAATTGATCAAAAAGGTTTATTTTTGTCGGTATTATTTGCATTAGAATAACCACGCGGGTCGTGAGGGGGCTCGAGTCCCCCCTATCTTAGTTTGGGGACGCCTCGAGATCCATGCAGATCCAAAGAGAAAATAAAATGGGGGAGGAAGAGTAAATTATAGCCAGTTAAACATTGTGAGTAATGAAAATATCGATAGCCACACATCCTTGTGTTGATCCTCCCTAGTAGTTTAAATTGATGTTCTTGCAGTCTAGGAAGTGGCCTAAGTCCTGAAGATTGCGGCAGGTTCCAAATCTTCCAGTTTCACACGTGGTTCCATCGAGGAGTTACACAGTGGCTAGACATTTAACTATAATAAATAATAGGTGATTTTTGTGACGGTAGCCTATCTGACGGTTAAACACACTTTAATTTAATCCTATTTATTTATTTTGTTAGATCATCTTATAATAGTAAAAATATTTACTATCAATTCAACAATAACCAATAAAATGCCTTCTTTAAAAACCTTCTGGGTGTATACAGGCTAATGGTTACCAAATTCTCCTCCAGTGGTTGGAGGGAGCTCCATTTAGGCCTCTACTTCTCAATCCTGTTTACGCTACGGTTTTTTATTCATTGATGTATACTTAAAACTTGACATAATAATTGTGATATAGAAGTTAAAATACAACTTACGTCCATATTTTCTATCTCTCGGTTGACTTGGAAGGCTGCGTTAACGGTTGCAATATTCACAGAGGCCATATCCACCTCCAGTTTATTCAACTGGATGAGTTTCTCTTCAACAACAGCACAAGGTGCATCGATATCGGTGATAAACTGCAAGCATAGCACACCAAGACAATCAAATACTGGTAAAGTGAAAATTAATTCGTTTCTAGAATGAACCTTTGATGAATGTCCAAAAAAACGCTTAAATACTTTTAAAATTTTGATATCGATTCTCCGACTCCCCGAGTATACCTGTGAACAAGTGGATAAAGCTGTTGATCCCGTTCAATCTAGTTTTATGGTGAAGGGAGTCCATGGTTAGAATCCCATCTGGATTTACTGAGGTGTTTTTGTTAAATTTTATTTAGTTATTTAGCACCACATCTTACTACCCATTAGGGTTACACGATTGAGTTCTAATAACTTTAATGAAAGTAATTAGGAAGGTTGATCTTGGAGGAAGTGAACCCACATTTTCATGGAGGGAGAGTATAAAATCGTTCAGGAACACTCCCGCACCCCCAGTTCCTTGACCGAGTTTTAAAACTTTATATGTCCGTCCTCAGCAGTCTATATTAACACAAAGCTAGCGTGCTAGCTAACTACGCCACCAAGGTGGTTTTATTTAAGTGATTTTACACTTTCTCTCAACGCAAGTGAGGGTATATATCCTCTATATTCTAACTTTTGATCCCCACTTCATTTTTTTGTTATGTGAATAGCTTGAACAGTAAATAAAACATTATATATATAAAAAAGTATATATACGTATTTATTTTTAAATAATTATACTAAATAATACATATAGTTAAAATCGTAACACTATATAAAAATATGTTGGTATCGTATCACTCCTTCACACAAAAACAACTATACTCGATTGTGCTGAAATTCCCCATGGCCATAACTTTGACGTCCGGTAACATATAGGCCGACGCTAGTTAAAATTTACGTCTGTCATTTTGTTTCCAGATGATGACAACAAAACGCTACTTTTTTTTTTATCAGCTTCTGCTTATAGAATTTTTGTTGGACCAACTTTGAAAGTTTCCCGCGAAATTGATACTAATTATAAAGGACATTAAGTTCTAAGGACGGATAATTAGCTAGTATGTAATAAATGAACATCGAACATAAATGACAACTGTGACAAGTTCTAATTTTAAATATTATGTACCTAAACTTAACCCTTGTAGGCCCACCAAGTTAACACACTCAACATCACAAAAACCTGCTTTGGTGACTGCAATCTCTAACGCGCTACTCACACAGTCGACTATACTTCTGATAACGGTGTGATTGAGGTTCTAATCTCTGTCGATTGTACTGAGGGTGATATTTTTCAAAATGGTACTTCACTCTCTCTTCACACAAATGCGGGTACACTTTCTAAAAATATGATCAGCCTAATCCATAAAATCACTAGCGTAATAATATATTATCATATAAATCGAATGGGTGGCAATACGTGGTGTTAAAAAAAATCACAGTCTACAATGAGATTCTTCAATTGTGTTTCCGAATGATTCTAACAGACTATATTACACATCCACCCCATTTACTTTACCTCCGTTACTGTTTCCAGCCTTTGGCCTAGGTCAGTTTCTTATAGAAATCATATATTTTCCACTACCGGCTTTCTAGGCCTCTAGTTGCTGCATATACCTTATAATATAACTTAAGAAAAGGTCAGGCACAACATCCAATGCTTGGGCGTTAATAATTTATCACTGTGAAAGGGTAAACTCACATTTCACCCATTAAAAGAAATGTCAGCCATGCTTTAAATCGAACCTACGACTCTTAGCACAGTAGAAAAAGGTGTCAGACTACAAAATAACGTACCCGGTTGGATGGTCGGTTGTGCGTCCGCTAAAGAATAAAGTGTTATCTAGCTCAGCTTAGGGTGAGATTAAAAACTTGAATACTTTTTAAGCTATGTTTTCTTTAATGCTAAGCTAAAATTAACAATATTATATTAGGACATATTTTACGAGAATTATGCGTGATAAAGCCGTGAAATTATATATATATATATCCCTCATAGCTAAGGGATAAAAAAGTTATTTGAGATTCGAAATTATATTTTGCAATAAGCTAAGTTGACTAAGCCGTGTAATTAGAGGTGTTTAAAATTGATGAATATATTTTATGTATTTAGGATACTGTTTTAAAATAAACAACTGTGAGTAAACTCTGGAATTACACACAGCATTCAAAGCCTTTTATTTTTAACAATATTTAAATAATACTAAGCAAATAAAATCATGAAATAAACACAATGATACATATTTAAATTATTAATAATAAGCATATTTAAGGCACCGTAAAGGAGCCAAACTTTTGTCCCTATACCTCTGCCACTGCACATATTCGTCAGAGAATACGAACTCCTTTTACATACTAAACTAAAAAAAACAAAGCCGACAACATCGGATGATTACCAACTTTATAGAGCTGTTTCATCGCCCCAGCAGTCGCCATTGAAAGAACGGCCGCAGCCAAGAATAAAATGGCAGCTCTGCTATCCATAACGTGTTGAAACTCTTTGAAGCTCAAATGAAGACTAACCTAAAAAGTTGATCAAGACTAGCAATTTCAGATGATAAATAAATGTTCATTATTATTATATGGCCTTGAGCTGAATGCAGTTCTTCTTTTATGAGAGATAATAGCAAATGTATAGTTAAAAAATACTATTGAGATGCAGAAATTAATTAGTGAGGTTGTGATACCTATATACAGGATGATTCGTAATTATATATAATATATTGGTGCAGTGTAATCTAGACTGAAAAGTAAAAATAATTATCATCACAACGTAGTGCCGGGATCGTTTCTACCGGGTTTGTCATAAGGTGCTTTACTGCTGCTGTCCTTAGCTCAGTTTACTGTTGCCCAAGTCAAGTTTTAAAAGAATGTTAACAATTTTGAGAATAAAACTTACAGTCCTATGTTACTACAAGCCCTGCATGAAGACTATCTCGATAGTAGCCTTCAATTATGTGAGGAGTACACTATCCTAAACGAGGCGGATCCTGAATTCTATAAACGTATATTGTGGACCGATGAAACTACTTTTAAAGTAAATGGACGTGGTAATAGGCACAATTGTGTTTATTGGGCAATTGAAAATCTACATGACGTCATCACTGAATAATTAAATGTACCAGGTGTCAGAGTTAGACAGAAATATGCAGTGCAGGTATAATTGTACACTAGTTATTCGATGTAAGATTGACCACGGTTAACGAGCTGGAAATGCTTCGTGAAGTAATCATCAAATTGGAGAAAATCCCTATTTTTGATAACTTGATGGACAGGATTATTGATCGGGAAGCAAGAAGGAACTTCCCGCACTTTTCACTTTCTGTCCATAACTTTTTAAATGATAACTTCGGCGAGTGGCTCGGTAGAAGAGGAACCATTGATTGACCTACAATATCTCAGGATTTAGCTCCATGTGACTTCTCCATGTAGTGAATAATGAAAAACTATGTTTTTTCTATGAAAACGCATGATTGGATCCATTTGAAAGAAGTTATAGAATTTAATTTCAAGAAATATTTGAGCCAGAAAGTATGATAGAATCTGTAAATCTGTATCAGATAGGTGTTTAAATGCATCAATAACAATGGCAGTCATTCCGAGCAGTTATTATATCAGGTAAAAAAAATAATTATGTATTTAAGATAAAATAGGAACTCTCTCGTTTTCGCTAAAGCGACTTATGCCAAACTATCTATATCGTCACATGGAAATATTTCAGGGTAGCATTGCGCACGCGTAATTAGTCATGTTGGAGACGTGGAGCGTCACACTAGGTTAATTTCTGTGATTGGTTGGTGAGCTGGCGGTCTAGGGGTAAGGTGTCAGACTTCTATGCTGGCGGCCGGGGTTCGATCCTCGGTCCCGGCAAAGATTTATCTGATTACCAAACCCTTACTTCACCTCTGACAAGACATCTTGTGAATGTGAGGAATGCCAGGCCTCCACCGTGGTTCGGAATCCACGTTAAACTATAGGTCCTTCATTTCATCTCAAAATCACCCTACCATTACACATTAACGTAAGTGCGTATAACCCGAACGGTTAGTAAGACGCGGTGCTAATAATAATAATAATAATAATAATAATAATAATTTCTGTGATTGAAAGTGGCCAGTAAGACGGGGGAGCCAATACACAAACTAAGAATTCACCGATTTGACTCTGATTTGCGGTGAGGAGTGAAAGAATTCCACTGCCACTGCTAGTACGTATGCTACACGTTTTCCTGTTAGACAACACCAAAATCCTAGAACATATGTGGCAATAAATCGTAGCCTGAGAAAACCCGATCGCTTTACTCCTGTGATGGTTAGCACTGGTAGGTTGTGACTTCACTGGACCATTACAATGGAAGAGGCAATTCTGGAATATGTGGAACGTTGACCAAATACAAGTACACTTTGATTATCTGTACGTCATCACCTGTCACATACGTGCATGTGGAGACCAGTACATGAATAATTATTGTAACCCTTCCATTTTCTACCTGTGCAGGAGTTAAAGACAAATATCAATTTGGAATTCCATGAGACATTTCGCGGGTGGCTGGTGCAATTCCACACCACAGATCTAAAATTCCTCAGCAGAATACTGGCAATGGATGAATCAACATTTACCGAAATTCTAGTGTAAATATCCACAACCAGAATATTTGGGCCAAAACAATTCAGAATGCCATTCTGCAGGTCCGTTCAAAATATCATTATTTCTCCATTAACGTTTGGGTTGAGGTCATGGGTGATATTTTACTTGAACTGTATGAAAATCCTGCACGCCTATGAGGAGAAAGCTACTCACACATTCTGCTGACCTTTCTCCCCCAAATACTGGAGGACGTTCTGCTAGCAACGTGGATGAACATGTCTGATTCAGAATGGAGTCGCTGCACATTATGACAATTCAGTCTGACGCTATTTGGACAGATATCCCAGCTGATGTAATGGACGCAACGGGCTTCTGGTCACGGTGAAACATGAAAGGAATTGTGTACTATCAACGGCACACCACGAGAAAACATTTGTAGAATTTAATTTTAGCTGCTGTAATTACTATCGGAGATATGCCAAACATCTTTCAACGAATATGGCAGCCACGATACAGGATAGCTGAAGTGTGTTGTAAAGGCAAAGGTGGACACTTCGAACATCTCCTATTAACATGATATGTTCCCTTATCCAGGCAAAAAAAAAACTTTTATGACGTAACGGTAATCTCTGTCTGACCTGTCGATAAAGAAGCGGCCATGGCAATATGTTGTTAAGATACATTTGGTTTATTTTTCAGTGTCGATTCCACTCTATCACTTTATTATATCAAATTACAAATCACCCTGTATATAAAAACGAGTCCTCACTTATGCATGAAACATGTCTATTGAGTGGAAAGTTTCCGGCTGCATGAAGTCTTCCGTTCTATTCACCGCTCATATGGACATGCAACGTCCATAAATAACATACATTACGATATAACATTGTTGCAAGTTCAGATTAAAATATAATATAGGTAAGAACAATGATTTAGGTTGATTTAATTTCTAAACGTATATTGGTTTAATTACAAACACATTATTTTTAAAGGAAGAACATCTGATATCCAGAAAAGTTAGTGGATATACCTACACTTTAAGGCCCGTTGACACGGTGTTAGTGGATAATGCAAGTTTAGTGGTATTAGCTTACTAACATGTTAGTTGTCTTGACACGCATTTTTCACTTGTATTAGTATCGCTTCTAAAAACATGTCTGAAAATGAAGTTGTGCTAACTGATCTCTCTATTGGGGCAATCTTTTTTTATCAGTGCGTCTCATTTCTCGTTCGGTTCATTTATACGTATAGGCATATATTAATTACGCTTATGTGCTAGGATCTAGAAAGGGTGAATATAGAATAAGAATGGGTGACTAAATAAATTAAAAATTTTCATTAAACGCAACGTATCATAATTAGTTGACTTGTTAAAAAAATTATAAACAACTTAAAAAAAGTTATTAATTAGTATATCTCATATTTCTTTATTCCTTAATAGTTTAAAATGTACTTCAGTTGATCCCAAATAATTATTATACATTTTTTTTTATTTGTTAACTCACTTAGCATACAAATTAAACTCAAATAAGGTCAATAAATCCCAATACAAACCTCGGTTGGGATTTTTTTTAAATAGGCCTAACGCAGGTTTTTAAACCCTGTTTTAAATTTTTGTATACTAGTAACAAAATATTTTGTGAAATGCCAGCTTGCTAGGCCTAAAATATTCCTTAAAAATAATAATTCATTAATTTGTAGATTGGTTTAAATATGAACGATCTGGTTTGCTATGCGATGATATTATGTTATTGTAACATTACGTGGTATAATGTTACAACTGGACCCCGCCCAATACTAACGTAAATAGATGTATCGCTACAAAGCATACTACCCGCTCTAATATAAGTTCAACTCAATTAGCATTCCTACAATAGTATGTTTCTCTGTTGTAGTTCTTATAGGCTAAGAATATATAATAAAAACGAGGCGGCACAATATATTTCATTACTCGATCCAATTATAAGTATTATTTGTTCATGTACTTAAAATACTAATCTGCTCACAATAGAATCCTGCAAGGCTGGCCGGCACCTGGAATCCTATATTGGCGAGTGGGTCAAGGGAGATCCAGTGGGTCAACAAGCGTCCCGGCACTCCGACTGTACTAGCGTGAAATGAGCCATGAACTATCAACTTCAACTAGACAAAAATTATGTTTCCGACCTCTGATGGATACTAGAGGAACCTCCTTCAAAACATTGGGTGATTGGAGATATTCACGGATATTCCTATGGAGCGAGTGGAATCAACAATGGTCTACGTGACTGTTTCAAGGCATCGTTGACGTCATCATGCTTGTATTTTGTGTACTCTCACCTCCCTTCCAGAACAACGAAATCGCTATATAATGGCTGTGCAAGCTTGCCATACTTGACTATCCTACGATCAACGATCGACGACAGACCATTGTCATGGACCTGGACAATGGCTGGAGAAATACTTGTAAAATGTATCATAATCGTCGCTTAGACGAGTGTAGTTATGAACTCTAACTTCTTTATCAACTATTAACTTTTTGCATATAATATTCAGTTTCAAAATCTAACGTAGTTATAATTTAATCGTCAATTTAATTTAAATACTCTATCTTCAAAATGTCGCCACTCGGGCGCTGGATTTGTACTTATATATTTATTCTCGTAAATATCCTCAGTTATGTGCTGATTAGAAGTTGACATGTTAATATTTAATTGTTTGGAATTGTAGAGTATTCCCTTTATTTGAAGTAACTTTTCATATTTAAAATTATGGTTTGAATTAACGTAACGTGAAGTAACTTTTTATTGGAACTTGAATTAGGATGACTTTAATCTTTTGTAACGTAAGTTCTGTTTGAACAGCTAAAGTTTTGTTAATTGAGGGAACTGTGTGTCCCATATTGTCAGTCAGACCGGATAGTCCCGTGGGAGTTTGGCTTAGGTATGGTAGTCAAACCCTCACGTTTTGTAAACACTGTTGTGTGGTCGTCAAATTTAAATTACTTTATATTTATGATATCGTTTTCTGTGAATTACGAAACCTTAGGAACCATATCAAGGTGCCCATTAGGCCCTTATAATTTTGTATCGCATTTAAATATATACGCTGTGGTATTGTCTCATATAGACTTGTCTATCAATATTATGATGGATTTCATGTTTCCTTTTGTTAAAACACTTGCGCAACTTTAATGATATGAAGTTGTTTGCTTCGAGCATAATTTCCAACTGTACTCATAATGATATAATGAGACCATTTATTGTTATCTGCGCTATTGTCTTTTAAATGAATAAACTGCTCATTTTGTTGAATCTAAATTGTCTTTATAATTTCCATTCATCATGTATGTTAAGTTCATCCTCTCCCTTTTATTACTTTTTATGGCCGAGTAGTATTAGGACTCAGAGAGGGTGCAACATTATGTATCTACTCAAATATCCAAAGCATTATTTTAAAGTGTTTGAAGTGTGTGGGCTGAACATTATTAATTACAACTTAAAAGGATTGGTTAAAGTGTCAAATACTAAGATTGGAAAACGTGCCGAAAATTTCGCGTGAAAACTGCCGGCCGTTCATACTTTACGTGCCGATAACGAGAATATTATGTTGCCGGAACTAATCACGGTACTACAATGTTGTATTATATTTTGTGATTATATATAAAAAATATACACATGCCACGTTGACTGGTAGGAAATAATGGTTTGATCAAATTATTGATAACATTTGCATACCGATATTAAATTATATTTTTCACGAGGCACATTTCTAATATTTACGTAGACCTAACATTTTATTTTGGAAACTTCTATAGAATATGTACACCTGATATAAATTTACAATATCCTCTAGTGCAAAATCCCTCGCATTATTATCTTTATAGATTCGGTGCATAAAATTGCACAAAAACTCATTATTTTCATAACATTCAACAAATAAGTGTTCCCCGCACAACCAATTCTTTATTTGCCGCCATTTTGAATTGTCTTACTTGCATTAGTAAAGTTGGAAAGTGACCAACTTTTTCACTTGCAAGTAGACTTGCTTGTCTGTTTACACGGTGCAAGCTGTGAGCGCGCAACAAAATTAGTCTACTTGCATTAGTCAACTAATACCGTGTCAACGAGCCTTTATTCGGGTACGGTCGAACTAGTCCGACGGTCAAGACATTCTAAAAGGTATTTTCGAGCCCATACCGAAGGGTCTTGTCGAACTAGTTCAGACAATTGATAAACCCAGCTACTTATTCTGTGCTAAAGCAATACTTTATTTTTTATCTCCTGTAATTCAGATTTCATTCATATCTACCCAATCTAACTTAACCTAAACTAACCTAACCTAACCTAAACATAGGTACCTGTTATATATCATGTCCTGAAAATTGAAAATTGACACCTGGACACGGGAATCTAACCCGGGACCTTTGGCTTAGTACGCCAATGCTCTTACCACTGAGCTATCCATGATTCGTCCCGTGCCCATGGTCATTCTTCACTCTTCACACATAGTTTAAGGCAGAGTCTATGAAGGACGTGCGGGAGTCGTCAGCTTATAAGTATGTGATTATATAAGATCACAGCCATCAGACAATGCAGCCACCCGCGACTCGGTAATTGGCTTATTGCTGCCATTTGACAATTATATTATAATTGTACGGGATTGCATATTAATGAATAAAATAGCCGAAGCTATCATTTATGCATTTTAGTGAGGATAACACCATTAAGATATAATGTATATAAATGTATATAAGAAAGTTTTACTTCCACATCTCATACAAAGTAACATGTACTTTGATGGCCAGGGAAGTTTGGTTACCATGGAGAGTTAACAAGATTAGTTTGGTATCTACAACAAAACGCTTCTTCTCAAATTGTTATATTTTATTAATTTGTTAAATGTTGTGATTTATTTAATAATATGGTAATACTTTTTACCAGTAATTATGATTGCCCCTTTATACTCTTTACCTTTTTTACCCTTTTATCATTTTACCCTTTATCCTTTTTTACACTTTTACCCTTTACCCTCTTTATTCTTTACCCTTATTACCCTCTACCATTTTAACCCTTTTTAAATTTTACCTTTTTACCCTTCTACCATACAACATTTATACCATTCACTTGCTATACCCTGTTTAACCTTTTTGCCCTTCCTCAACTTTTTAAACATATTATTCTTTTTACCCTAAAATATTTATCCAGGGCTAAGACAGATGATTGATGTAAAATGGAGTAAAAAGGAAAAAAATGCCAAAAGTTATAAAAATTGCAAGAGGGAATCTAATCAAAATGTCAAAAATTGCAAAATTTGCCAAATATGCCAAAATTTTATAAAAATGAGAAATAGCACATTTGAGCAAATATTTCAAAAAGTGTAGAAATGGTAAAAAGGGCAATAAGGAATTCAATAAAAATTATTAGGTGTAATGGTGAAAAGAGGTGTAAAAGAAACAAAAAGGTAAAAAGATTAAAAAGCTGTAGAAAGGGTAAAAGGATAACGGAGTGAAAAAAAGCGTAAGCGCGTTGAAAAGTGTAAAGAGGGTAAAAATTACAAAAATGGGTGAAAAGAGTAAACGGGATAAATTTGGTAAAAAAAATTCTAAAATACATTCGATTGGATTTAATTACAAACCTTTAACAGCCTTCTATCCAAAATTTGACACTCTTACTTCTTTTATACTCGCACCAACAGGCAAGAGTTCAAAGTATTTTGTATAGGGAACACATAACTTAATCTTCAAAAGAAATGTCCGTTTTTAGAAGACGTTCAGGTAGTTTATCTATTTTGACCTCGTATATTAGTCAGCCTAATTTCGATTTTTTTTTATTGCAATCTAAACCAATAAAGGATTGATATTTAAACGTAAATTAAGATTTTTTTCTATTCCCTTTTGATTATTTTATACTAAAAATAACATAACTACTTAATAGACTCCCCTTGCAAAAAAAAATGATACACAAGCAAGTACATTATATTTAAAAGTATAGTATTTATATTATATATGTGTGTGTATTTGAATTATATATGTAGCATGTTAAACCTGCTGTTTAACACTTACAACACTTGAAATAACTTAAATATAATACGATGGATACAAGAGCTAATATATTCTAAAAAAATAGGTGTCCTGGCAGTCTAGGGGTAAGGTGTCAGACTTCTGTGCTGTCGGCCGGGGTTCAATCCTCGATCCTGGCACAGGTTTATCTGATTACCAAACCTTTCCTCCACCTCTGACAAGACATATTGTGAATGTGGGGAATGCCAGGCCTCCACCGTGGTTCGGATCCCACGTTAAACTGTAGGTCCTACCATTTCATCTCACAACCACCCTACCACTTACACATTAGTGTAAGTGTGTATATCCCTAACGGTTAGTAAGACGTGGTACTAATAATAATAATATATTCTAAAAGTTTTTGACAGGTATTAACTCACTGTGGATTCATGTTGCCGGGAAACATCCAAACTTCAGGAAAACTGCCCCAGATGACTATGCCGGAACCATCAGCAGAACTACCTCCAACCAGCAGGCCCCGCTTTAAAGAAATGGCGGAGAAGTTTTTATCTGTGCGCCACACAATCAACAAGCGCTAGTGGTCATTTAGCTCAATTCCGCAACTTAATTACCTTCCCCCCTTAGATGTCCAGATGCAAACCGTCCCCAAGTTCGTCAGTTCTGTTACTATATAAGCGTCATACCTCACTTCACACACACACACACACACACATATATATATATATATATATATATATATATAATTAATAGAAAGAATATATATATATATTCTGTTTTATCAATTAGATGGAGGAAGAACTAGGACGCATCTCTAAATCGTCGAAGAAACTGATGGTGACTACGATGTGTCAGGCGTTGGTCTCTCCATTTATCATGGTCCATACGACTTTATAAACTATGTCAGTGTGTCTTACTTCTCTTTATAAGAAATTAACACATAGCTTTATATATTAGTGTATAATAATGACTCCTTGAATGGTATTACCATGTTTAGGATCTATTTATGGCGGAAATCAGGTTATCTAACGTTTTCTTCAATGACCTAGTTAGGTCAATGACAGATATCAGTCTCTATTATTTCCTTTTTGGTATATCTATTTGTGGCGCGCAAACTGTGGGAGCCATACTAGTTCGTAGTAGTGGCCCGCGGGGATAGTACTTTGTATCCGACCCCTTCAGGCGCCGTTTGTATTAAGTAAAACGAATATTGTTTGTACTATTTATTGTGTGCTCAAGTTAGGGTAGAAATATAAATATAGGCTACTATTGAATGCACAAGCAGTACTTAATAGGAATTGACCGGCCAAAATGTAACTGCATAGATCCCTGATAGCTCGCCATTTACTATTTGTAATATGCTATTTCCTCTTCAAGGAGATTATTCTTAGGTTTTCGTAATTCTCTATGGATTTAACTTAAGCTCAAGCTTATATAACTTCATTCATAGTAACTCTATAAAATTAGGATTAAATACCCCCGGTTTTCATTCACTATATTGTCAATAGTATTCATGAATATACCATTCAGGTCTTAGTCTAGGATTAACTAGGGTGGATTGTCTTTCTGCATTGTTGCTTAACCTCATATTATTATTTGTTGCTTATATTTGACTGCCGCTGTGTTGAGACAGACGCTCCTCCTCAGGAGAATGAGCGTTGATCCTCACCTTAAGAGTTGCTAAACTATATATTATATTTTAATTCTGTTAGTTCTTGTTCATCAAGGTGATTATTTCTATTCCTACCTATCGGGAGGTATACGAGAATGATAACTGAATAAAGCTATCTCTAATAACAATGGACTGTTTGATCTAATATCAATTTAAAACTCTTGAAATTCTATTTTTCTTGTTTACATTTAAATAAACTTATTTGATATACTTGTATATTTCTGTCAAACCTTAATGTTATAATTTGTAACTGTAAACTTCACTTCTTCTACTTGATAAGAGAAGCGAGGATTCATATACAGGACACATGATAAATAAATGTATATGGTTGTGTGTATTTTTTTAATGTTTTCTGTGATTATAATTTTTTTCCCCCTCTATTTGGTTTTCCTTTATCCATTCATTTCACTTTGAATGTGTCCAAAATATTAGGTGATTAAACTATGTAAACATCTTTGTTTAGTATTTAAAATTGTTTTAGAATATTATAATAATATACTTCTAATTCTTATATTAATATAACACAAGTACGTTGATGCATTTTATATCATCGTTAAGGGGGAATGACAGGCCTCCACCGTGGTTCGGATTCCACATTAAACTGTAGGTCCTCCATTTCATCTCACAGTCACCCTACCATTACACATTAAAGTGCGTATAACCCGAACGGGTAGTAAGACGCGATGCTAATAATAATAATAATAATAATAATAATAATAATAATAATAATATAATCTTTAAGTGCAAGAATGAGCTAGATTAGTCCAAATAAAAATATAACTATGTACGTTATTAAAATAAGGATCGATGAAGCCAGAGAGGTTTTTGTTAACGTTTCAATCACACCGGTGGTATAATGTTCTAAGGCGTCACTCTCGCAATAGACTGGATTGTGAAAGATTGAAGAGAATGCCGGTTGGGTGTACTGAGGGTGGACTTTCCTAAAATGTTTTCCACTTAGTCCCTATGCAGATGCTGATATCCGCCCTCTAAATACAATTTTCCTCACTCCTAATAGATTTTCTTGTTTAGTTTATGTGTGGATAAAATTTGAGTGAGACGTATGAAAAAAAAAACTTTTCTTCTGTTTGAAAAAGGGCAAAGTTTCCTTGAACGGACTGTAGGGGTTGTGATGACTCGCTTGAAAGGAATATTTGGAAAACTACTCTTTTGAATGTGTAGTCGTGTATTTCCTTTAATGGTTATTTTTTGTGTCCCTTCTCAACAACATGTCACGGTTGATTATGAATAGGTATGGACACGTCTCGTTCCCTTCTCTGTTCTCTATTTAAACTGACATGCTTGTCTTTGTTCGAGGGCTGTTCAGTATGTTCATAGTGGAACATTACACACATGCCTACACGATTTGTATTACTAACACTGGCGGCTTTCTATTAAACAAGAGGGCATGAGTGCATAGTGCTCTAAGTAGCTACTACAAGAATTAAATTAAAGACTAGAGCAGAAGTTTGTTAGTACAATAATCGATTCCTTAATTTCTTAACTCAAAACGTTCAATGAAAAATAAAAAATAATATTATTTAGGGAAACAGCAAATAAAAACTGTGAGAGACAAAGAGGCAAACAAAGGTGTATGTGTGGGGGGTGAGGGTGGGTATAGAGAGAGGGTTGATATGTCGAGTAGCCTGCATTTGAAAAAGATTCGGGAATTGATTAACGTATTTCAACTGAGGTTCATTCTAAAATTTAGAGCTTGCGACATTCACATGCTTAATTGTTCAGCTGTTCTATTTTGCATCAACAAAATAATTAAACATATTTTTTTTTAACATCCATACTGTTTCCAGCCTGTGGCCCGGATCAGTTTTTTATTCAAGCCACATATTCTCCACTATTGGTTTTCTAGTCTTGTTGTAGCTTCATTCAACGTATAATCTACTTATGACTAGAACAGGCACAGCAGCCAATCCCAGGCCATTAATTTATTAATGTGAAAGGGTAAGCCCACATTTCACCAACTATACGTTTTATTGTTATGGCGGGAATCGAGCCTGGGACCCTTATATCAGTAGATAGATACATTACCGACTGAGCTAAGGTGTCGGATTTGTACCTAAAACTAAAACAATATTACTAGTGCAGATTTTAGTTATGGTTAAATAAAACTTAAAGGCAATCCATATTGATCCAAATTCGTAACAAATTATTACATTAAAATATGTGTGCTAAGGTACCATGGATTGTGACCTGTATTTTTACAGTTTTTATGATAGAAAAATATTTTTTGTCATAAATAAATCAAATTTGGTTTCGGTAGGTACGTTTAGTACCGTCTCTGTGGTCTAGTGGTCAGAATTCCTCGCTACGGGTTCAGAGGTCCCAGGTTCGATCAACGGTGCTCCTATATTTTTTTTGAAAGTCTGAAACGGTGTCTACTCAGACTCATGATGACAAATTTGGAGCAACCTAGAATGAAAAATTTACGACCCAGGTCTAGAAAACTGGGATTAACGACCAGAGAGATTTTTATATAACCTACATAACACCCTCTATACAAGGATGCTGGTACTATGGTTGCTAAGGCTTGTTTGTGGGCTGACGCCATAGAGGATTAGTATTATTTTTATATACGTTTAGCTTAATATTCTACACATAGTAATCTAAAATCAACCTCGGTTGTCTTGAAGTAAAGTGCTCGTCTCAGTAGCCGATGTTCGTGAGTTTAAACCTAGCTAAGGTTGACGGATTTATTTAGCAATAAAAAATGTAGCACTACTTTCTTCGTAGTGGAATTAAAGCCGTTGGTCCCTTGTCGATTGTGACATCTAGAAGAACCCTTGAAGGGGTATGAAAATACCTTTCTCTGCAAAATTGATAGAACCTATAGAGCTCACCCTTAGATATTTGCGTGTGCTGATATAATCAGTCGGTTCATAAAGAGCACATTAAATACTAGAAATAAATGAAAAATTAAATTAAACATTTATCGAATATTTTTATGGTCGTTATTTAATTTGACCAATATTTCATCTATTAATTTGAAAAGGTGTTGGTTAAATACCACTAAGCTCATGACAAATATCCAAGAACTATTGATATTTTAATACGTATAAAAATAAACCAGAAGCAACTTGTGAATTGATATTTTATTTACTATGGCCAAAAAAGTTGTTTGTCTTAAAAACAGCACAAATACTGACTTTGACTCACGTTATGTTTCATGCCACCTTGAACACTCGATAGAAAAATAATTGTAATCTACTGCCAATAAAATATCTCACTTGGAAACAGAAGCGATAACAGCTAATGCTCCTCTATATTAGCTTGCGTATTTCCGAATTTACTTACGAATTGACCAGTGGCGGCTTGTGTATAGGCACTGCGTAACTGCAGCACCCTCTATTTCCACTTGATATTATCGATAACATTTAATATAATGAGTCCTTTTTCTTTAATTCTATCTTTATTTTTGTAGTATAATATATACTCCTTAAGCTTAGTGTCAGTACTTCAGTAGTCATCCCCCAGTTTATGAAAAAGCTACAAAAATCTTTGTATGGAACTGTGTGCTTCACAGTGCCAGTGACGTGGTGTTTGACTGTAGTGCGCATGCGCACATAGGAGAAGGTGGAGAGGAAGGCGGGACTGCCATGTAGAGATAGCACTGTATCTCTCGCAGTGCCGGCTCTGGCGTGGGGGTGGAAGGAAGTTATTTTAACTCAGCGTGTGTTGTGCTTAAAAATAGTGTACCATATTCTTGAATGTGATACAGTGTAAAAGAACAAGAACTATTGATATTTTAATACGTATAAAAATAAACCAGAAGCAACTTGTGAATTGATATTTTATTTACTATGGCCAAAAAAGTTGTTTGTCTTAAAAACAGCACAAATACTGACTTTGACTCACGTTATGTTTCATGCCACCTTGAACACTCGATAGAAAAATAATTGTAATCTACTGCCAATAAAATATCTCACTTGGAAACAGAAGCGATAACAGCTAATGCTCCTCTATATTAGCTTGCGTATTTCCGAATTTACTTACGAATTGACCAGTGGCGGCTTGTGTATAGGCACTGCGTAACTGCAGCACCCTCTATTTCCACTTGATATTATCGATAACATTTAATATAATGAGTCCTTTTTCTTTAATTCTATCTTTATTTTTGTAGTATAATATATACTCCTTAAGCTTAGTGTCAGTACTTCAGTAGTCATCCCCCAGTTTATGAAAAAGCTACAAAAATCTTTGTATGGAACTGTGTGCTTCACAGTGCCAGTGACGTGGTGTTTGACTGTAGTGCGCATGCGCACATAGGAGAAGGTGGAGAGGAAGGCGGGACTGCCATGTAGAGATAGCACTGTATCTCTCGCAGTGCCGGCTCTGGCGTGGGGGTGGAAGGAAGTTATTTTAACTCAGCGTGTGTTGTGCTTAAAAATAGTGTACCATATTCTTGAATGTGATACAGTGTAAAAGAATGTATAGTCAGATTAATATTCCGCTTCCTGCTATTATATTTGATTCATTTTTTTTTTCTGTTATTTTATTTAACAGAAAGACTAAATCCACTTGCAGTACTTTCAATGGAGAAAAATTTCCTCAATTGTCATCCAGAGATCAAGGATAAAATGATTGAACTTTTTGCGCAAATTAAAACAAGAATAATGAATATCATTTTTAAATGAATAAATCAAGCTTGAACTATAACAAAAGTTAATGTAAGTAAAAACAAACTTTTTTGTTAAGATTTTATCAAGTTCCTGAATAAATTTTATTTTTATACATGATTTATTTTTTCCTTTTACACAATTTTAAAACAAAAGCTAAATATTTTCTGGAGCAGAACCCCCACTAATTCTAGCTACGAGCTGCCACTGGAATTGACATATCGTTAGGCTAGAAAAAGTGTACATATCTACTCTCACCTATCCATATGTCCAGTCATGTTATCTGCAGCCATCACTTATTATATATATCATAATTAACTATAAAATAACACTATTATATAGTCACATTTTAAATCAAATTTGACCGAAAATATGTGTTTGAATTTTCTAAAAGAAGGTGTTTCAATAATATAAAATCATAATAAAACCAATACAAGATGTTATTTATCGAAGAATTAGTTGCTATGCGCAGAACCTATCACTAAAGCTAGATTAAATAGCCAAGCTATTATATTTGTTAGTTAAAGTTACAGCCACGTTTAAATAACAAATCATTTAAATTGTATGACACCTGGTTAAGGGAATAGAAACCGGGACCTTTAGCTTAGTACATAAATTCTCCAAATGCTAAATTATCCAGGAATAGTCCCGTGCCCAGGGTCATTTTTTTAGTCATATTTAAAGCCGATTCGTTGATGAATGTGTGAAAACCGTCATCTACATATGAACGAGCAATTAAAATCACGATATATCAGATAGCACAGCCATCTTCGACTCGGGAGGGCCTTATGCCGCAAATATATATAACTGGATACATTCCTTTGTGACCTTGAGTCACGTAATTCAGATGGTTCAACTATATTACTTTCCAACAATGTTTAAATAAAAACATAAAATAATTGTACCCCATTTGTACCCAAAGATCACCATTTGTGATGTTAAACGTTGCCTGCAATACGGATTTATACTCGGTGGCCCGTACTTTATTTCAATTTCTCATTACTTCCCTTATCTTACCAGAAATATAATTGCAATATTCGCTTATTCAATGTTGGTGCTAATTAACGCCGAAGCTGCCTCGATTAAGCTTTCATATTTGCGTCTGAAGCTATGATTTTATTATTAGGCTTTATTTGCTCTTCCGTGTGTAAGAAATTAATGGCGTGTGTCATCGAATTACTCGTGATATGTATGTTTTACCGTGTTTAATGGTCAAGCTGGCCGTCCATATGTGATTTCCACATTTTATAAAATATATTTTTACTTTCGCGCCTCACTACCTGTTCAAACTAACCGCGCATGTACTAATTACGCTAGTGAGCTAGGGACGAGAACGGTTGAATTAATAACAAGTGTACCCCAATTTGAGTGGAGAGAAAGAGGAAAACAACTTTGGAAAACTCCCTTAATCTAATTTGAATTTTAACTCTGATTACTCTGTCATTGGCAGTCTAGTCAATTGCGAGAGTGATGCCTTAAAACATGTATCCACCGAATGGCGTTTAAATTTATATTAATTTTTTCTAATAAATTGGGTCAATATTAGATATTTTTAATGCAGGTTTATTAAAGTAAGGAAAACCTTTATTTAGAACTAGCAGAAGAACTCACCGTAACTCCTGGCAGAGTTTTCTTTATGTCAAACAGAAACGAAAATTAATTTCACTTCTTCCGAACCAGTTTTTAATTAATTTAAAAGAATGCAATGCATATTTTAACATTTCACCTTAAAAGTGCATATTTTTGTGCACAAGGGCTGTATGTATTGTGAAATGCTCATGACATGCAGACAAACTCTTCATTCTATTATAATAATAGTTACTTAATGTTTATATTTCTCTAAGGAGCTTCGTGACATTGTTCAGGCCATTAAGGCTCTTTGGCTTAATTTGTTTTCCTAGTAGCTCTGGAGACTTTATCGGTACAAATCCCTACTCATTTCAAAGATTTTTTTTTTTTCTTTACTTGAGGTGAAATCGTCTGAAAGTTGAGTGTTACGCTGATCACTATATATGTAGTACCATACACTGTGTAGAGTGTCTAAAAAAATTAAAGTGTATATCATTGTATTTTTTCAATAACTGTGCGATTAAAATAGCTGGATAAAACTTTTTACAAAACATGCCAAAGCCGAAGAACAAACATAAGCGAATGTGTTTATTTAATAAAAATATGGTTTTACATATATTACGTTACTCTCTATGAATAAATCTGAGTCGCAGTAAACTAGACTGCCGATCACGGTGAGATAGAGGTTAGAATCTCGACGGTGTACAGAGGGCGATTTTCCAAAATGGTTTTCCACTCTCCCTCCACGCAAATGTGGATACACCTCTATAAACATAGCATAACTAATTTATTTAACCATTAACATAATTGTTACATAAAAATATCTGAAATTAGATGTGATGCTAAAAAAAAGAAAATCTGAGGCACTCTGTATATTTCTTTAGCTGAAGGAAATATATCACGCAGTAGATTGGATTACAGAACACATGATAAATGTTTATGCCACTCATTAGTTTATTTTCACTGAGGGAATATCCGAGTGAAAAGGAGTTTACATCGAGTGTAGTAAATAAATTGTCATGAGCCGCAAACTTTCTGCGCACCAGTGGCCGGAAAACAGTGGTGGTTCTTTTTCGGGCTTGAGAGAAAGAGGGGTTTGGGGAATCTGGATCGAACATATCTCATATAGATTATATGTAGATTCTGTAAACTCTATACCTAGACTCTGAAATTATATATAAATTGTTACTACACAAACTGCTACTTAATGAAATGAGTGTTTAAATCTACAGATAAAAAAATCTATAAATACTCTACATACATTCCAGAAACATATTAACCCACACGGATGCTCACATGGTTCAGGTGTAAGGATTATAATTATCTGGACTACATTTGAAGGCTGTCTTTTTAATCATGGAATTAACACGCACTTTCTAACAAAATCTACGAAAGATTTAATAACTATTTTAATTTACTATGGTACACCTACTACATATCCAACTCTATATCCAATAGATCTACTAGATTACCATCAGTAAGACCCACTTCTGTGGCCACACGGTCTATGGCGTCACTTTCGCACTATACTGGACTACTGATGATGAAGGAAAAAACCAAGTTCGAATCATGGTCGAGTGTTGTGTTTTTTTTAATCTACTTTTCCTCCGCGCAAATGTGGGTATTTTCCTCTAAATATAACCTTCTTAATTCCTAAAACCACTTTTGTAATTAATGCATAAGCCTATAGCCCAAACGGGTGGTTAGACGTTTTAAAAGATTAAATAACTTCATCGCCCCTACCAGAAATTAAACCAGAGGTCCCTAGGAGTTGTGCTCGATTACTCAAACCACAAAATCACAGGAAGTGGTTTATTTTGATTCAAAGTAGAGCTAAATAAAATTCAGAATTTGTGAAGTAACACATTTATCGACAGATTTATACCTTATGACGGGTCTTTTTAAGACGAAATCATCTTTGCGAGCGAAAAAATTACGGGGAAAGATATTTTTAGTGTTTTGGATTGAAATTCTTTGGTTTAAATATTTCGTCAAGCAAAAACTTAAGATTGAGGGTTGAACTTTATTAATTCCTTGATGTGGACATGTATGGAACGCGAGAAAATAATGGAGTTTTTGAAGTTTTTATGGCAAAAAAATGTTGACTGGAATAAATAGAATATTTCTCCTGTAGAAATATAGTGTAATTTTCTTCGCATTGTGATATCAACATTTGTTAAATATCTGTCATGAGAATAGTGACATTAACTGACAAACTTTTTAAATTAAGAGAAAAACTTGACATTAAATTCCAGGACACCCTTGAAATTTATTAAAGAACTGATTATGTCATCATGATAATAAAATTAAACTCATGTTTGAACTGAAGAGAGATTTTATTTATTTTAACCAAAAAAATTACTTGCTATAGAAACTGCATAGACACTGACCTTTTCTCTCGTCCGCTACATCCCCATCTTACTCCTCGAGGCCATAGTTGGGCACAGGCCCTTGCTTAAAACATTAGAGATAGAATATTTATAAACATATTAGTTGGGTTATTTTTATTTTTTAAATTGTATTATTCGATATTAGTAATGGTTGTTAGAAACGTATAAAACACAACCTAAAAAGCATTCGTTGGTAAATAAAAAATGAACCACTTTGTCCAAGACTAAAACATCGCCAGTGTAATATAGTCCAATTTTCATAGGAAAAACACTATCTGACTGCTATTAAAGTTTTCATAATTATTGCATTATATTCATAATATTGTCAATTGCCAATTGTGATATAGTATCAATGCCTATAAAATTGAAATGACATAAAATTATATTTTAATTACGTTGGCATTTAAAATAAAGTCATGAAATTAAATTTCCTGTTACAATCTTTGTGAGCCAAGTTCATTGGGCCGATATAATTTTTTAGTTTATATAATCTGCTTTAAATTATCTTAAACACACAAGAAGTGAAATGATTACTAAAGAATGCAAAAAAGGACAACGAAAGGTGGCTCAAAGATATAGATGGGTACTCTTTCTTCTTCTTTGTGTTGGTGTCATAAATACGTATGTGAGTCATGAAATAATCATGAAAAATAATTAAACATGGTTGCATAGTTTGGTAAAATAAAATGCCATAAGTTTTGTCCGCAAAGAAATAAAGTAACATTTTCTAAAATGTCATTCCTTCCAGACTCTAAATATAAATTTGAAAAGCATCCAGCTCTGTGTGCCAGATTTACATATTCCGCCCTCCCTTAAATACAAGTATTAATTAATTCCTCACCATAAGATCGTTACCCACAATCCCTTCTGCCATTCTTTCTTCATGGGTAGCTCTCATCAGACCAAAATAATTCTGATTACGTTGTTAAGTGGTATTATTATTATTCAAACATCTTGATTAAATGAATGACCAGTCAAGATTGAAAGATATTTGTTTTAGAATGGATGATAGTATTACTCTTTGGCCAGTTTGTTGGAATATAAGCTAGTACTTTTACCGTAGCCCAGGAAACGCCTGAATGTACTAATCGTACGTCCTTTCCATGGAGGCTCTTTTCATGCCCTGATGATATTATGGTGAATATAAGGGTGTGGAACCAGTGGAAATTCTTAACCTGCATCATGATTAACTAGCCCAATTCTGGTGAGTGTATTAATAGTTCTCCTTTCGGAAGATTACATATGGCACCAGATGGGATTCAAACCGAGGAACCCGACATCGGTATCCAGATGTACTGAACACAATACCACGGAGA
>CABFOW010006804.1:0-28942 GCA_902141385.1 Timema californicum
AACCAGCACTAACGTAGCACAAACGATGGGCGTTTTCAAAAACCGGGTGGCTAAAAGTCGGGTGGCCAGGGTGACACACATCCCAAAGTTGGCTGACGTCGGTGACGGGCTGAGCCAGATATCCACGATTTGAATCCGTGTCATGGTTCAATATTTCAAATTTATCATTTCAATTTACAGCCAATAAGAGGTTTTCTGAATGAGCTGTGACATATTCACCAATTATATAACCATGTTTCTCTTGGTCGGGGTAGGACAATGTTGGTGTTCTTGATAGTGATGGTAGCTCCCCTGGTGGCCAGTGACGCTACTAGCCAGTGCGTAGCGCCTCAAAGCAACTCAATGAAGCTGTACATGACCACTCGCAAGAACGAGACAGGATATACCCTAGCTCAGGTGAGACTACAGAACAATTCTCACAGGAACAAGTCTTCTTTTGTGTGCACAGCGTCTTACTGTCCTTCCAGGCTATCAGCATTTTTACACTAATGGGATAGGAAGGTATAAGGTAGAGTTTAGATGAAGTGTACCCGAATTTGAGTGGGAAAGAATTTATTTTAAAAAAAATCACCTCCTATACACCATGCCTGTAAGACGCCGGCAAACAATACTAAATTAGCTGGATGATTATACCACGTGCTTACTGATACGAATGACGTCATTTTCGAATTGCGCTCTAACCAATAAGCAACGGAAATGACCATCAGAAATTATATAAATAAATATATAGCTCTCTAGCTAGTAAGACCGTCAACAAAGGATTTAATATAAAAAGAAGTGTTTTAATACCCGTGGAATAGTGCCTAGTACATCTATTAAACTCATATACAGATTTCTATATTCAGGTAAACCCTTTATTTAAAAATAATTAAATACAAACTAATAAAGAGTCGTAATTGTTTTTAAATTAAGGAATAAACAAATTGGCAGGGAGATTAACATAAAAATACAATAAATAGGAATTTTAATAACAAGTAATGGGAGATCGATTTAAAACTGACCCCTAAACTTGACACAAAGTGACGTACAGAAGTGGATAACATAACTTTATTGTGCACGGTGGCTCAGTAGCTGCACTTCTAAACCAAACTCCAGACTAACACTAGCTCTCCCTTTTATACTGCTTTTAATGGAAATGGCAAAATATCATGAATGAATAGGTAATAGTTTAAAGCCTGTCTTGTATTCTTCTTCGTTTAAAGAAACTCTTTTTGTGCTTTCCATTTCGAGAATGACAAGAGTGTATGAATCGTCTCACGTAAAATATAAATACTGCCTCTAATTTTCAACTGTTATCAGACTGGCCTTGCTCTGTCTGGATTACTTGGGATCGAACGAAATGCTAAAAATCATGTAGAGAGGAAGTCACTTAATTAAAAGAATGTCACCTCCTCCTTTTCGCTTACATATCACGTGGGCCTAAAATCTGTCAGGATGTGCTATGGCTGAGGTAAGGGGAAGGTGGTTGTTTATCCTTGTGTGGGTTCGTGATTGACGTTAAACTCGGTTTTTAAAAGAGGTTTATTAGGACTACTATGCCTGTTACACATGTGATGTTTGTAGTGATTTTAGAATGGAAGAACTCAGAAAAAACTCGGGAGCTTGTGACAAAACGAGGTGTTGCCAGGAATACCCCATGGCCTGTCTTGAATCTTAGGTGATCCCTGCATGGTTCCTGAACCCCGGGACCCTGGGCTCGACAGGTACCCCTCAAAACAATAATTGATGAACCTGCGTCCTAGCCCGCGTAGTCCCGAATCGGACAGCGTGACTTCCCTGGCTTGGTTTCTGAATAAAGAATGCTGACAATGTTTTTTTTGTGGTCAGCTCCTCTAGTCTATTTGTTTGTAGGATAATCAAAACAACCTGCAACGCTTGTTTTATCATTCGCAACTCACACCATACAATATTATACAAACTCTCCTTACAATTCAGGCCGTGTCGTGCCGTTACAAGAAGAAAAGTACTTCTGGAAAATGGCACCATTATTTTGTCAAGCCTTACCACCCACTTTAGACCCAAACCTTGCCCCCGGGGAGATGAAAATTGAGACAGGGCCCAGTCACTTGTTTACAAGAGTATGTCTATGTTGGTTTCAGGTCCGCCTGCAACAGAGCAGCTTGAGCCTAGACCACAGACAAGGGTCATTCTTCACCCATATTTTAAGGCAGAGTCTATGATAGACGTGCGGAAATCGTCGACTACAAATGTGATTTATTAAGATCACGAGCTATCAGAAAACTCAGCCACCCTAAACTCGGTAGTTGGATTATTGCTGCCACTTTTAGGCCTACAGTTATTGTATTAGGTATTGTAGCTTAACTGCCTAGTACTCCGTTTCTGAACCATCCAGAATCGTTGAATGGGTATGATAATGTTTGCTTATTTCTGCGGTCATTCAAACCGTGGTCGCTCCTTAGCCTCACGGTGACCTAGTGGTCTAGGGGTAAGGTGTCGGACTTCTGTGCTGGGGGTCCGGGGTTCAATCCTCAGTCCCGGCACAGATTTATCTGATTACCAAACCCTTCCTTCACCTCTGACAAGACATCTTGTGAATGTGAGGAATGCCAGGTCTCCACCGTGGTTCGGATCCCACGTTAAACTGTAGCTCCTCCATTTCATCTCACAATCACCCTACCATTACACATTAGCTTAAGTGCATAAAACCCGAACGGGTAGTAAGACGCGGTGCTAATAATAATAATAATAATAATAATAATAATTAGCCTCACGCACAACCCCCTTCCACCCCTGCCTTTTACTCGTCCTTGGGAGATATTTAGGTCCTTCCCTATATCCTCTATCCATCTGTTTCTTGGTCTGCCCAGTGGTCTTTTACCTTCAGGTCTTCCTTCGCTTGCATCCTATATCAGGCTATATCTTCTTCTTTGGTCATGACCAAACCACGCTAGTCTTCTGCTCCTAATGACCGATGCTATGTCCAGTTCTGTTGACCATTCTCTCATCTATATTCTTCCATATCCTCCATTCATATCCTCCATTCATGTCCTTCTTTTATTGTTCCAAACAGTGGTGGCTCGTAGCTAAAATTGGTGGGGGTGCTGCTCCGGAAATTTTTTAGCCTTTGTTTTAAAATTGTGTAAAAGGAAAAAAAAATTGATAAAAATAACATTTATTCAGGAACTTGATAAAATCTTAACACAAAAAAATCCTTTTTACTTAATTTAACTTAAATTGTTACAGTTCCGTCTTGACCTATTCATTAAAAAATGAAATCCATTCTTCTTGTTTTAATTTGCGCAAAAAGTTTAGTAATTTTCTCTTTGATCTCTGGATGATATTTGAGGAAATTTTTCTCCATTGAAAGTACTGCAAGTGCATTTAGTCTTTCTGTTAAATAAAATAACCGAAAATAATTAATCAAATAGAATAGCTGGAAGCAGAATAATAATTTAACTCTACACTCTTCTGCACTTTATCACATTCATAAACTGGGGGATGGCTACTGAAGTACTGACATTAAGCTTAAGGAATATATATTGTACTACAAAAATAAAGAAAGGATTAAAGGAAAAAGGACTCATTATATTAAATGTTATCGATAATATCAAGTGGAAATAGGGGGTGCTGCAGTTCCGCAGTGCTTATACACGGGCCGCCACTGGTTCCAAATATCCTCCTCAGCACCTTATTGTCAAATGTTATCAGTCTCCTTACTGTTATATTTGTTATTGTTCAAGTTCCACTGCTTTGTGTTACTATCGGTATGATGATAGTTTGGTATATTCTGGATTTGGCTTTGTCTGATAAGAGATTTGATTTGATCATTGAGTGAATCGTATGTAAAAATGTTGTACCTGTTTGTATTCTTGTTAATATTTCTTATTCTACATCATTGTGTTGGTTGATATTCCCTCTTAGGTAGTTGACACTATCAACTTTTTTCCAAACTTGAGGTTATTTATTTGTTTGTGCTGTATATTGTTTCTCTGTCTTGAAACTGTTATAAATTTAGTTTTCTTCTCGTTCAATGTAAACCCAACTTTGCCAGCTTCTTCAGTTACTTCTGCTCTCATTTCGTTCAAATCTTGCTTGATTTTTTTACCAATAATTACGATATCATATGCAAAAGCTAGAGTGTTAACTTTTCTTCCTATATTGACTCCAGTGTTTCCGTTTAATATGTTGGGTAAGGTTTTGTTAGGCGCTATGTTGAACAGTGTTAGTGATATTATATCCCCTTGTCTAACTCCTGATTCAACTTAATTTTTAACTCGTTAAAATTAATGTAAAATAGTATACATTTTCATAAGTCATATAATTGTAAAATAATCTTAATCTTAAATATATATAATATTTATTTTGAAGACTGGCACCTTTTTACCATAGTATTTAACGTAAACTTTCTAAAGTTGCATATTATCTTAAACAAAAACGAATTTTTATTTAAAATCATTCACTGTATCATCTGCCATAGCCTGGAACAAGTCACATGGAGATTTCACAGATATGAATGGGCCATCTGATAGTCAGCAGAGCTTAGAAATTTTGTTGTTTTACAACTCAGGGTGGTAATGATGAAGATAGTATTAATAAGAAAGTGGCCGAATGGCCTAAGGCGTCACTCTCGTGTTAGACTGGCCTGTTGATTACGGTAAGATCAGGGTTCGAATCTTGGTTAGGTCTGTTGGGGGTGGTTTTCCCTAAATGGTTTTCCACTCTCTTTTCCACGGGAGTACGTATGGATTACCTCTCCTTCCTCATTCCTACCCTATTAGAGCAGTTATAATATGTGCGTGTAGATTTTACAGGTTGTGTGATATTTTGTATAGGAAATGCACCCGAATTTGCATGTAGAGATAGTGGGATATCATTTAATTAAAGTTTCTCTCAATGCGCTTGATAGTTTAGTTTGTTTCTCCAGTGAAAGGGAGGTTGGTATCTGAAACGTAGCCGGTATTTTTTACTAAATGTTTTCCCTCTCCACCTCCAGGCAAATGTAAGTACATTTTCTATACATTTTACTTTATTCATCCCGATTCAATTAGTGTGTTTAAATAATTATAGCTTGAATAAGTAATAAGAAGCGATATTAAAAAAAAACTCACTAATTAACAACTAAACCATTGCCACTTTACTTTGGTGGTATGGGACTACTGCCGCCCAAATTAGAGACGACGTGTTGATCGCTCACCTAAGCCTGAGGATAGGAGTAGGTAAGAATACATAAATATATTACGTCAGTGTCAGGTGGTTAAGTGAATAACTTGCAACACCTCAAGGGAAACGATAAAAATTGACTAACCAATGTCAAGACGTCATAATGTGTTGACACGAGTTTACGATGGACTTGGAGGTGCTATTTTATCTTTAAATTCTATCCAGTCATGTTTATATTTCGTGCGTAAGACGGTTGGGTGCAACCAAGGATTATCCTAACTTAAATACACGGGCCGTTTAGACCAGGTTGTGGTCATAGCACGTTCGGCGTGGGTTGAGAAAACCTCTATTGAAATTTTTTAAATTCTATCTTGTGAGTTTACTTATTTCTGTTTCACGTTTAAATAGCCGGTGAAGTGAAGATTCACTTTACTGGTCATAAGTGTTTTATTTACACTTTGTGTGACACTTCATTCTCAAAGATTACTAACGTCAAAGAATAGGTCTGGGCTACATCAATCGGTAATTAAGTTTTTGGAGGGATTATCCAGTACTAATGAAACTGTGCCCAGCGGACGTCCGACTGTACTAATCGTACATCCTTTACGTGGGGGCTCTTCCCATGTTCCGATGAGATGATGTTGATAGTTAATGTGATGTGGTGGAACCAGTAAAGGTCCTAACCAAATTTAAAGCCTAATTAACAAAACCCTGGTGGCGCTGGAAATTACTACCCTTTCGAAGAAAATTTTACAGAATCATCTTATGCTGAGGTTCTGAGGTTCCGAGGAATGTTAATAGCTACGAGGACATTCAAGCAATGTTCGACCATTCTATTCCGAAAGTAGGTTTTTATTCTTCTCGGTGTTAAAAATGAACGATCGGTACTAGCAATCAACACTGGAAGCAGAGCTAGCACCCTCAAAATTGATACATCTGGGAATATATCAGCAGTGCATGCTTAGAATGCTTGCAACCCATCGAAGATTGATTTGTCTTCAGCTACCAATCTATTCCTCCATATTGTGACATTTTCCTCATTCGAATGACGTGGAGGCATTTGCATCCACCAGTCTATTCCTCCTCCACATCAAAACTTCTCCCTTACACTCCTCTTTGTGAAATGCGATCATATGCTTGCCTTAGACACATACGTTTTCATCCACTTTTTCATATTTTTTTTTTGGCGGGGGGGGGGGGGGGNCGCCAGTCAGTGCAGTGTAGTGAGCGGGTGTTCGATGCTCGATAGAAAGGTGCTCCACTCGGCTGTCGGTTTCTCCGCGAATCCCTTTGATCGTTTAATTACAAGTCAGTGCCGGTGCAGGTGTTCACGCCAAGCACAATTATCCAGTCGTCAAAACTAATACTGGAGGAAAGACTTAATTTGTACTGTTACCATTTCGCAGCAAGTGTCAGAAAAAAAATATGAGGTGGAACAGAAATAAAACACTTTATTTTGTACTGAACAATATAGGAATAAAACTATTCGGTGGGATCCTCAAGGTCAACAACATTATAATAATTTTTTTTAAAAAAACTCTGCAGTTGCGACTTGTAGGTCCAATATTTCGTCAGAAATGAGAAAAAGCCGCAGCACTGTCGAGACGAGCATTCAAAGTGAGCATTTGCCGCGCTCAATCAGGAACTTGAGACGAGCTTTATGATGTAATGCTCGTATCAAACGTTACATTACAAAGCTCGCCTCAAGTCAGTCTCCGTATTTAGAAATATCTCTTCTCACTGGAATCTACTACTGGAACAGTTTTTGTTCATGTCTCATTATATTGATATATCTAGTGTAAATTTAGTTCTCAATGGGAGGGTTAAGAACCCCCTCGCCCCTACCTCCACGTGCTTACAGCCCTGGCGAGATCAAAGGGTCCTACCAATTTTTCCAGAAAAGTTATTTTAACATATCATCCAAGGTTCTTTTACATGTAACAGTGGACATGGGACCGACGGCTTTACTTCTCCTCCGGAGGAAGTTGTGCTACTGACTTCTTTCGCTCAAGAATAAACCATCGACCCCACCTGGGTATGAACCAACGAATGTCAGATCCCGAAGCAAACACTTTACTCTAAGACCACCGAGGTTGACAAGGTCAATACGATACTTATGTAGTTACTAATCAACTCTTTAAATAAAGATTATTTTGAAGCATTTTCTTACAAGAATATTAACTTAAACTTTATTGAAACTTGAATCACTTTTGCAAACAAATATACATACTTACCAATAGGGTGACGAGACTGAAATATAGCTTCAAAGTACAGTTATAAATTAATTAATATGCCTATATGTATTACATATAGTTTATCATTTCTTCCTTTTCCCAGTAAACACTTAAATAGTAACGCTAATTGCTTCTTTAGAAAAAAAAAATTAAAACGACTGATAAATGATAATTACATTGCTTCTTGTGGTTTAACGTGTACTTTATAATAACCGTTTATATTTCCTTCGTACTTAGTCAGCTTCGGATGCGATTGAAATAATTAGCTTTCAAATGTTGATATACCTTTTGGTTCAAATCTCTTTTGGCGTGAAAACAGCTCAAGCCATGGGAAAATATTTGTTCACAAAAAATTGAGGTTCTAAACTTTTTTGCATTTTTATCGATTTAACACTAAGGATAAATATGATTTAATCTAAGGAGTAGAGATTGGGATGGTTGTTTATAAGAAGTGCATCCACATTAGCATAGGGAAGGGGAAACAAAAATTATATATTACACGTGGAAAACAAACTACCGTGACTTACTACTCATTCGGATTGTACGAATACATATTATTATTATTATTATTATTGTTAGTACCGCGTCTTACTACCCGTTCGGATTATACGCACTAACGCTAATGTGTAATGGTAGGGTGATTGTGAGATGAAATGGAGGACCTACAGTTTAACGTGGAATCCGAACCACGGTGGAGGCCCAGCATTCCACACATTCACAAGATGTGATTAATACACGTCTTGTCAGAAGGGAAGGAAGGGTTTGGCAATCAGATAAATCTGTGCCGGGACCAAGGATTGAACCCCGGACCCCCAGCACAGAAGTCCGACACCTTATCCCTAAACCACCAGGTCACCGAATACATATTAGTTACGCTAATACGTTAGGGGTTAGGAATGTAGAATTAAGAAATATACCCAGATTTGTTAGTAAGGAGAGAGGAAAACCATTTATTAAAATAAAAACACCCTCAGTACACTCAACCTACATCTCCTTCAACTACAAACCAGACTAAATGAACCTGATATTCGGACCGCGTACCCACCGCTGCGGGCAACCCCACGATTCACCCGTTTGAGTTTCGAAACTCGAACTCTTTGTCACGGTTTAACCATTATATAGCGAGACTCACACCTCAGACCATATGGCCAGGGGTACTAAACGCTTAAGAGTTCCACATGAGCTAAATATTTGTTAAAAGAGAAAAACGAGTCATATATAAATATTTTTAGATATAATACTGCACGCGCACTTTCTAAATAAAACGTTATATCCACACACTATTTGACAGCTATAAAAGCCACTACAACTAATTTCACGTATTCATACATCAAGCCATGTGATCGTAAGTTAGCACCTTTGACAGATAAATAAATAAAATAACGCTAATAATATTTCTAGTAAAAAGTTTCTTCGTTCTAAAATCCTACTATAGTTGAGCTTTGTTTACTGCGCGTGGGTAGAATTTTGCAAGATTAACAAGGTGAGAATTGTGAGAGGAAATTGTGCATTTTATTATTTACTTTTTTTTTATCTACAACTGTAGATCTGAACGTTTACATTATAAATCAAAGAAATGTATTGAGTAATTTAAACAAGTTTGTTTGGATAAAAACTTTACTTCATTATTTAAAGTGTTTTTTTAAATTGGGTAAATAAACTTTAACCTTAAGTTTGCAGTGTAAAAAAGCTTGTTAAAGACAGTATTTGTGCAATTTTCATATCAAAACTTTTTTTTGGGTCAAAATAAGTCAAATATTGGTTCAGTACTAACATAGATTTTAATTTTCTTCACATGTTCAACAGTTGTTGAGGGTGTCCTGTAATTTATTAACAAATTTTTCTCTTCATATAAAAAAGTTTCTTATCTAATGACACTATGCTCATGACAGATATTCAACCACTTCTGAGGTCAAAATTTCAATAAAATTAAACTTTGTGTCTACTGAAGCAATACTTGAATTATTTTGGCCAAAAAATGTTTTTCTATAAAATAATTCTAAATAAATACCCTTACTTCGGGTTCAATACACTACCATCTTAACACCTATCCTTATCGATCGCTAGAGTATCTCTTGGAATCAAACCAGAAACGTCTAGATAATTAGTGAAGTATTTACAGTCCAATCTCTAGGAAGAACCAACTTCCCAAGTTAAGGTCAAATGGGGGATCAACTGACATCCAAAATACGGTTATTAGTCATTGCATCGTTTAAAGGAACTGATTTTTTAATCACATTTTATTGGAAGTATTTAACATGCACTTTCTGAACCGACTGATTATATCAGTTAAAAACTTATAAACTAACTTAAATCTAGAACAGACACAACATCCGTCCCCCCTGCCGTTAATTCATCGCTGTGAAAGGGGGAACTCACCTTTCACCAGTGATACATTTTTAAGCTATTCCGGGAATGGAACCCGGGACTCTGATTATCTCAGTGGGCAGACACGCAACCAAATGAGATAAGTTGTTGGACACGGGAACTGACAAAAATCTATATTTTCATATACATAATAATAATAATAATAATATTAATAATAATACGCGTCTGGGCTAGATCACTCGTACTTCAGTGTGTGGAAAGATTATCTAGTACTAATGTACCGTTTCCCAGAGGATGCCAGAATGTACTAATCGTACATACTTTCAGTGGAGGCTCTTCCCATATACCGATGGAGACAATATGATGGAGCTAGGGGGTTTAAGGGTGTGGAACCAGTAGAAATACCTAAACCTAACTTAGCCTAATTAACCGAACCCTGGTGACCGTTGGGGTAGTTCCCCTAAAGAGAGAAAAAAAACCTTACCAGCCGGGAATCAAAACTGGGACACCTAAGCTCATAGCCAGATGCACTGACCACTACATCAAGGTGCCAGTTACATTATACAGTAGGTATACATATATATATACATATTTATTTTCCCACCCACCAATGAATGCGTTCACATGGTAAATTCTGCAGACAGGAAATGGGTGGATAGCAAAAAATCCCTTTTGACACGGAGATTGGTAAAAAATAACAACGCAGTGTAAGTTCACAGCGCTTGAGACCTGATCCTGTGGGTGGAAATTAGGATCCAGTTCCAGATACGTGAAATATCTGTAGTCGATTATGTATAGTTCCACGTATCAGTGCTCATAGTAAAAGATCGCTTGAGGATTAAAGTCGACTGTCTGTATCTAATGAGAGTCTAGAGTTTATTTTTTAATTATGTTTGGCCACACCGTCTAGTACTCGTTCGGGTTATACGCATATGAACTAATTACTTTGCGGTTTTAGGAGTAATGATTTTTTTAATTTAGAGGAAATTAACCCGCATTTTCATGGATGTAGAGTGGAAAATTATGAAGGTAAAAAAACACCCTTTGTACACCCTGGCGGAAATCGAACCCTAATTTCCCCATCATCAGTAGTCTACTCTATTGCGAGTGTACGCCTTAGACCATTCGCTCATCGAAGCAGGTCCAAGTCTTTAAGAATACAAATTCCCGGGTCCCGGCACAGATTTATCTGATTACCAAACCCTTCCTTCACCTCTGACAAGACGTGTATTAATCACAACTTGTGAATATGGGGAATGCCAGGCCTCCACTGTGGTTCGGATTCTCCGTTAAACTGTAGGTCCTTCATTTCATCTCACAGTCACCCTACCATTACACATGAGCGTAAGTGCGTATAAACCGAACGGGTAGTAGGATGCGATGCTAGTAGTAGTAATAATAATAATAATTAATAATAATACAAATAGAGCAAGACGTCGCGTCGTGGTGCGTTTTTTTATTCTACTTTGGAAAACGTTGAAACTGAAACGAACTAAACAATTCTACAGAATTTTAAAAATAACCTAAATTTTTCTTAATAAATAGCACCACGTCTTTCTACCCGTTTTGATTATGCGCTAATGGTGTTAGGAACTAGAAAGGTTATATTTATAGAAAGTGTACCCACATTTTCGTGGAGGGAGAGTGTAAAATTATTTTGGGAAAATCACCCTCGGTCACAGACAAGCTGTGGCCTAGACCTTGAGGAGAGGAACTGGAACAAGGCCAATGTTTACAAGAGAATGTCTATGTTGGTTTCAGGTCCGTCTGCAGCACAGCAGCTTGAAACCGGACCCCGGAGGAGAGGAACTGGAACAAGGCCAGTGTTTACAAGAGTATATTGATACTGGTTTCAGGTCCGTCTGCAGCACAGCAGCTTGAACCGGACCCCGGAGGAGAGGGAAACTGGAACCTGGATAGTGGACGTCTCCCACGATACCGAGTCTTGTGAAGGTATAGACACAGTCACCATGATGGCCACCGTCACAGGTAGGTTGCTTTATAGTATGATTTTGGCAAGTAGGAACTTTTGGAAAATTCAAACATATTTTTTTTTTTTGGTCAACGTTGATAAGCTTGCAGAATTTTTCTGTGAAACAGGGGGTCTGAAACGGGATCAAACCCATCCTTGTGAGGCCAAATGAGGAGCTACTAGAGTACATCAGTAGCATCTCTGGTCTAGAAAAACTGAGATTGTCGGCCGGAAGATTCGTTGTTCTGGCCACGACACACTCTATCCGCAAATGTTGGCAGTATCTTCGCTAACGGTGGTGGCTGCTTGGTTGTTTGGTATAGCTCACTTGCCGGTTCACCACATGGAGTTAATATATATATATATATATATATAAATAATGGCATGTGTAGATAACATGATTTGAAGTATGACTACGTGAAATCATATCTAATAATGTTTCTAGTTGTCAGATTAGGCTCTTCCAATGAAAATTTGATTGTAAATTTACGTCTAAACCAATTAGTTTAAAATAAAATGACAGGTAATTCTTGGAATCTTCCGGGCCCACCATTCTAAATTTATTGATGGACGCTGGAGAAGATATGTCTTTTAAATTGTAACCTTCTTTACTAACAAAAAAATATATGCAGAAAGCCCAAATATAACAAAAAAATCAAAGTGTGTCATTTGAGTGGTATACTCGTAAGTAACAATAATCTTAGAACAGACTACTGCTCCTCAGACGCACGCAACTCACCCGGTTGTGGAAACTAGTTAAAAGACGGTCGTCCCTTGTGCCCCAATCTTAGAAACCTCGTGACATAATTAAACATAAATAAATAACCTATGGGTGCTCTTAAGATGAGAAACCAATTTACCACAACATAAAGGAAATACAAGAGGTCGATTTTAGATTGTTTATTTATAATAATAATAATTAATAATATATAAAAAGGTACGAAAACCACGTATAATGGTACATATAATGAATACGATTAATGTATTGTTAGAATAATTTAAAGATATATATATATATATATATATGTTTAGATCAAAAGTTACTTTAAATTTCAGTTTTAAATAGTATCAATTATCTTAATATTTTATGAATTATTATTATTAGTACCGCGTCTTATTACCCGTTCGGATTATACGCACTAACGCTAATGTGTAATGGTAGGGTGATTGTGAGATGAAATGAAGGACCTACAGTTTAACGTGGAATCCGAAAACCACGGTGGAGGCCTGGCATTCCCCACATTCACAAGATGTCTTGTCAGAGGTGAAGGAGGGGTTTGGGAATCAGATAAATCCCCGGCCACCAGCATAGAATTTTATGAATTGATCAAGTCCGAAGTTCTATTATAACATAATTACAAAATAAAATATTATAGTCCAAAAATAATAAGCTCATCTTTCAAAAGAATAAATCTATATTTACACAATTAATAGACTGATCCGCTTGACTAAATTTAATAATAAGTGTAAAATATAATTTAAATTCATCACCAATAAATAGGAATAATAAACAAATCTAATTTGAATAGGCATGCTTTCCTATGGATTATAAAAGGAGCAAGATTTATGGCCATGAACTTTCTTACTAAACATTTAGTTATATTTAGTGCCATAAATTGTATCTTGGTCATATATAATTAAACAACTGCAAAAGTATTAAGGCATTCATCTCTAGATATTACCAAAACCAATCTTAATTTTCTAAAAAGACTAAATATTCTCCATGGAAAAATAAGAAAAAAACATCATGTTGACTCTTAATAAGATATTACGATATTTCAATAATTAATTTAAGAGCTGCAATAATGGTTCCATATGCGTATAGATTTACATTAAGTTGTACTAGACAAAAATAATTAAATATCAGATATTACTTTAGAATTATTTCTCTATCTATCTATATATTAATCTATCTATCACTTAAGATAAAAAATAATTCATACTTCAATATTCAATCATCGATATATAACAATGATTCATTATTTACTATATTATTTGGAAATCTTTACAAATCAACAACGATCAAATTTAACTTTTCCACTATCATAGTATTTTAAATTTAAAAAAAGAAACCTAATAAGCCAAAAGAGAATTTTGAATAGTTACATGATAAAAAAATTATCTAAGCCAAAACATTAATTTTCCCTTACATTTTCAACAAAGTGCAGCAAATACTACGTTCTCCTTTATCAAGAGCCAAATCCAAGAGTGCCGGTAATGGAAACACACATGCATTATATATGATTATTGATTAGACCCAGAGAAAGGAGGAGGCAAGGAACAAGGTTGATGGAACATAATTGGGTCACGTGGGAGGGAAAATGTATGACAAAACACATGTTCGTGAAGCTCTGAGAAAGAGATCTCTCAATTGAGAACACTCTTAGATGGACTAGAACCGGATCAACTTCCTTTCTCAATCAATTTGGAATGTTATATCACTGCACGCCTCTTAGCGGCCACCCCTTGAACTTCGGTCAGCTCAGTCAGTTCTTTGCGCGTCGCGGCCTTGTTAGGGTGTGTTTTAGTATCGTGGAACCGTCGTGTGGTTCCTTGATGGTGCAACGGGGTAAGCTGGTAACGCTACATCGTCTTCTTTCACCTTTGTTTTGTAGCTGATGCTACAAAATGTCACATAACTACCCATAACCCGCCTCGGTGGCGTAGTTGGCTAACGCGCTAGTCGTGTTGAGCTCGGCTGCTGAGGACGGGGAGATCGAGGTTCGAATCTCGGTCGGGTTAACTGGGGGTGGTTTTTCCTAAATGATTTTCCACTCTCCCTCCACGCAAATGCGGGTTCGCTTCCTCTAATTCACCTTTCCTAATTACTAATCCATTAGCGTAATTAGTACTTAAAGCGTACAACCCGAACGGGTAGTAAGACGCGGTGCTAAATATTATTATTATTAACTACCCATAGTTATGTTTTTATGTTCGTGTCATTGGAAATCACGACAAATCAATGTTTTGAGATGAAGTGATGTTTACAGGTTGCCTCAAGGGGTAGGTGACCTCTCTGGGCGCTGTGATTGAGGGGGCACCATGATGCCAATGTTGTCTTAAAAAAAACCTAAGATTAGTATACAAATGTAATGGGTTAGAGTGGGATGGAAGGGACTCGAGAAAAGATCAGTCAGTATCTTTGCAGTTTTCATAGCAAACAATTTTTTTCCGGCAAACTAAATGAACTAATGCAGTGTCACCTAGAACTACGTAATGAACGAAATAGATTATAATCACCATCACCTTCAATTCAACACGCTTAAGAAGCCAAATTTTCTAAGCTAAGTCATCACTCCCGTGTTAGACTGGCCTGCTGATGACGAGTAGATAGAGGTTCGAATACCGGTCGGGTCTAAGGAGGGTGGTTTTCTCTAAATAGTTCCTCACTCTCCTTCCACGCAAATGTTGGTAGATTACCTCTCAATTGCCACCTTCCTCAACCCTACCCCATCAAAGTAATTAACATGTATGCGTGTAACCTGAACAGGTAGTTAGATGCAGTGATAATCATAAAAAAAGAAGCTTCATTTCAAAGATGCAGACTCCAAAGAATTCATGAACGTCTGTTCAAAGATTTATTCTTTTAACCAGGACTGTGGAGCTTATACTTCAAGCTTTCGACTCCGACTTTATTTTTATACTTTCCAACTCCGACTCTTTCATAAATGGCTAAAGTATATTAATTTTATTTTTTATTTAGCACTGCGTCTTACTAGCCGTTAGGTTTATATGCTTAGGTAATAATTACGTTAATGGATTAGGAATTGGGAAGGTTGAATTTAGAGGTAGTGAATCCACATTTACGTGGAGGGAGAGTGGAAAACCATTTAGGAAAAACCACACCCAGTTCACCCGACCAAGATTCGATCCACGATCTCCCCGTCCTTGGCAGTCTAAAGCTCAACACGACTAGCGCGTTAGCTAGCTACGCCACCGAGGCAAACCTAATCTACCTACATATTCTGTTACTATTCATTTCTCATGATTGTTTTTTTACTAAGACCATAACATATTGTAATTAAACAAACATATTTTCTAAATAACTTCCTTCTTAAAATAATAATATTGTAAATCATTATAAATTTTGACCACAAAAAAGTTAGTAATATTTTAATAGACTAGAATAACTATGAATATCTTACTGTACTGTCATAATGTATTTAACTGCCATTTCCTCACACAATAAAAGGTGTGATCTGGTCGGTGATCACATGGGTTAACGCGTCACTCTCGTGTTAATTTGGATTGCAGGTGAAGGGGAGAGTTAGAATCCCGGTCGAGTGTTCTTAGGGTATATTTTTCTTACACTATTCCTCCCCGTAAGTGAAGGTTTATATACTCTACAATTCTACATTACTCATACCTACTCCATTATTTATGTACATCCATAACCGCCTCGGTGGCGTAGTTGTCTAACGCGCTAGTCGTGTTGAGCTTGACTGCTGAGGACGAGGAGATCGAGGTTCGAATCTCGGTCGGGTGAACTGGGGGTGGTTTTTCCGAAATGGTTTTCCACTCTACCTCTACGCAAATGCGGGCTCACTTCTCTAATTCTACCTTCCAAATTCCTAATCTTTAGCGTAATTAGTACTTAAAGCGTATAGTCTAAACGGGTAGTAAGACGCGATGCTAAGTTATATATATATTGATATGACCCGAAATTGCACCGAGACGCGATAAAAAAGAAGAAGAAAAGAAATGTGGGGTCTTCACAAATAATAATCTCCAGGTCCTCCGTTACGAGCGGGTCCTGGATACGAGATGGTGCCAGGGATAGGGTACTACAAGTTCCACACGCAGGCGCAGTTGTGGGAAGATGCCCGCAAGACATGCGCGAGAGAAGGCGCACATCTAGCGGTCATCAACAATGAGGTTGAAGCCAAGGCTCTTCAACAGATCTTTGCACGTTACCCGTCGGCGGCGGGTGCTAACAACAATGACTACGCTTTCATAGGAGTCAACGACATCAACGTTGAGGGACAGTACGTCACGATCTTTGGTAAGTACCCCATGACACCCACGTCCACCACAGACTCTGCCTTAGAATATGAGTTACCCTGGGCATGGGACGATTCCCGGATAGATAAGTGGGTGGAACATTGGCGTACTAAGCCAAAGGTGCCGGGTTCTATTCCCGTGTCCTGATGCCATTTTTCAATCTAAAGAATATCCCTTGAAATGTTGAAACTGGTGGCGCAAAAGGGACTATCAGAATGTTTCCCTTATTGTTGTACGCGCTTCCCTAGGGATTGCCCTCCGAAGACCTCGAGATTTCGAACCTAGGTCGGAGCTAAGCTTCTCAAGGTTCATATTTCTAGTCAAGTCTCGTAAGTCAACCAATCTCTCTGTTTACGAATAACAAGTAGTTCAAGTCGAGTGGGAAATTGGTGGACTTTTGAATCTTGACTCTGTATATGGTCCTTCTTCTCAACGTGGTTGAGAAAGCATTGGAGGTACGACTGACTCGGAGTTCACCGTAAGTGTAGTCCCAGGTGCTAACAACCCTTATGTTGTATTACGAGCTAGATAAGCTATATATTATTTATAAGTGTTTACTTTACCCGTGCTCAGAGCTCCTGGCTACAGATCTAGAGGTCTCCGGTTCTAACCCCAGCGCTTACAATTTTTTTTTTTGAAACGGGGACATCTCAGTTATTTGTATGAAAATGTAGTGGCTCAGGTCTATAAAACTGATATTAACGGCCGGAGGATCCATTGTGCTGACCACGACACACTCTAACAGCAGACGCTGGTACTATCTTCACCAACAGAAGGCGGCTGCTTGGTCGGTATAGATCTATTTCAGGTTGACGCCATTGCTTTTTTTTAACCCATGCACTTGGTCCTTTTACTATTAAAGTGTCTTAAATTTTGTATTTGTTCTCAGGTCAAAGGGTTCTCCCGTTGGATGAGCGGGAAACCCAACAATGGAGGGAACCCCAAAACTGTACCTGGTCATGACTGCGTCACAGTCTATCGTACAGATGGAAGCATGAACGATCTACCTTGTACTTGGAAGCTAGGGTTCTTCTGCGAGCAGGAGTTCTAGTCTTCATGCAGTTCTTGATTGCATCGGGATCACCATCAAACTAACGTTCACGTAACGCAGCATAGCGTTACGACTCTCCTAGTGTTTTTATATACACGTCATTACAATACAATCAACTTCACTCTGAAGTGACGTTTATTCGACGTAAGAGTTGCTCAGGAGAGAACATTCACGCTACATTACGAGAAGTGTACCACGTGCTCCTGTTAACCAATTATGTTGAGAGTAACGTGAAAACGGTATATTTAGTACTTCGTTTGTTTGTTTATGGTGTGCAGACGCTTTCTTCAGTATAGTTAGTTTGTAAGCGTTTGACAGCATTTTCTTACACTCTAGTTGATACATTCAATAAGCTTCTATTCTAAGGGCCGGTATTATGACTCCTGGATAGATATTAATCTGGTAGATAAATATTTCTATCTGGTGGATAAGTTAAAAGTGCGTCTTATGAGTGCCAGATAGCATTTATCTGCCAGATAAAACGTATTTATCCATCACATTTTTATCGGGAGGTTTAAGTACCTGATAAATTTTATCTGTAAGTTAAAATGGTTGTTGCCATAGTGACGCGTTGTTTTTAACAGTGGCGGCTCGTAGCTAAAATTAGTGGGGGTGCTGCTCCAGACATTTTTTAGCCTTTGTTTTAAAAGTGTGTAAAAGGAAACAAAACATGTATGAAAAGAAAATTTATTCAGGAACTTGATACAATCGTAACAAAAATAATCAAACTTTTTTACTTACTTTAACTTAAATTGTTACAGTTCAAGCTTGATATATTCATTTAAAAATGAAATTTATTCTTCTTGTTTTAATTTGCGCAAAAAGTTCAATAATTTTCTCCTTGACAATTGAGGAAATTTTTCTCCATTGAAAGTACTGCAAGTGCATTTAGTCTTTCTGTTAAATAAAAGAACCGAAAAAAAAATGAATCAAATAGAATAGCTGGAATAATCATAATAATATAATTCTACACTCTTCTACACATTATAACATTCAAGAATATGGTACACGGTTTCTAAGTACAACACATGCTGAGTAAAAAAAACTTCCTTCCACCATCACGCCAAAGCGGGCACTGCGAGAGCAACAGTGCTCTCTCTACCTGGCAGTACCGCCTTCCTCCCCACTCCCTACTATGTGCGCATGCGCACAATAGTCAAACACCACGTCACTGGCACTGTGAAGCGCACAGTTCCATACAAAAAATGTTGTATCTTTTTCATAAACTGGGGGATGGCTACTGAAGTACTGACATTAAGCTTAAGGAATATATATTGAACTACAAAAATAAATAAAGAATTAAAGAAAAACGGACTCATTATATTAAATGTTATCGATAATATCAAGTGGAAATATGGGGTGCTGCAGTTCCGCAGTGCCTATACACGAGCCGCCACTGGTTTTTAATGGTGTTTCACCTATCAAAATCTGTTTTTAAGTTAAAATCTTGGTTCACGTGTTTAGTAAGCATAAACCCGGGCTCTAACTATATAAAGTTAGAACATTTAATTCACACTTTTATTTAAACTGACAAGCTATTTGTAGAGTTATATTTATATAAGAACAAATTATCAAAATGTGAGTATAATAAATGAAATTTTGTAAATGCTGTACCCAACTATTGACCACATTTTGGCAGACATCGAAATTAGTACTTGCAAGACAACTTAGCTTCTGCGCCCACGTGACGACATCTGTTTTCTCGCACTCGTTTAGCCGCCATTATTTAACAAATGTTGAGCGTTGTCACCACTCTCTAGGTTGTAGCGCTATCAGCAGGGCTTATACCCATGCGCGCACCATTAAAAACAGCACCGACCTAGCGTGTTCTGAATACAAATATATTTATCCTACAGGTAACTATCTGGCAGATAAATTCAGTTCATAATACGCGTAAAATATTAAAGCAGCTGATAACTTTTATCTGGTAGATAACTTTAACTTCATAATAGCAATATTTATCCTACAGATAATTATCTGGCAGATAAATTCATTTCATAAAACGCGTAAAACATTAAAGCGGCTGATAACTTTTATCTGGTAGATAACTTTAACCTCCCAATAGAAATATTTATCCGATAGTCATGATAGCCGGCCCTAAGTAGGTTAAGCTTAGTTGATAGCTCCAATAAGCTCCTATTGCAAGTATTTGAAGACTAATGAGCCCCAACTGTTCAAGTTATATTTTAGTAAAATATTAGTTTTCAAACGGTTTAAATTCATTGACTGTATTTTTCTTTTATGGTTACGTTACGTGAATACCGATCAAACACTATGTTTATTTACATTACGTGAGTTAAGATAATCACTATTCAGTTATAACACATGCTTCCGTACTGAGTGTGTGACACTAGGCCCAGACACGTCTATCAGTAAATCTTCCTTTTCCAGCCCAGGGATATGAGCGCAGCCTTTATGAAAACTGAAGTATACTGAACAGATATTTTAAAATAATCCTCACTCATGATAATTAATCTGCTAGTTGAATAACAGTAATATGTAACGACTCAATTTCGAAATCGTTGGAGTAAGCGAAACCTTTGGAAAACAAACAAAAGGAACTCTCCCTCCTTTTTTTATATTGGGGATGATGCATTTGCCTTAACTGACTAATTAATTAACTCGTTTTCGGGACCTTATCTTAAAGGATCATTCTAAGGAAATTTTAATTACAGATTGTTTCGTGCATGAATAACTGTACAAACCATATTTGGTATTGCATCAGAGTTTTTTTAAAGTTTATTCGTAAGCCAATGTTATAAAACCCGAAAAAACTGAGCTTATTGTGATGACAATAGCCCCCTACATAACTTCTTAAGAAATAACTCCACTTCTCCTCCTCTGTATACACCGCACGAAACATTCGACGAAGAAATTGAGGTAAGACTACCTATAGAAAAAAAAACCTAAATAACTGTGCAGAGTGAGTTGAACTCTTCGTTACTTCCAATTAAAAATATTCACAGAAAAGCATCCGTAGACACTAAAGGAATTAGACTTTCAAAATGAAGGTCATATTTCATGGTAAGACAATCATGCGTAGTAAAGGGAAAGAAGATTGTCAATACTTACAGTGCTCTGTGTTTCTCAAACTTGATTTTTGTCCCAAAGGTAAAGCAAACTCTAGAATGAAAACCAACTGCTTTCATATATATAATCTCTTCCTGTAATGTAAAGGGAACAAAATATAACTTGCATTTTATATTGTAAAAAAAAGACAATAAATGTTCATTTTAGGACCCTTATTGTAAATTTAATTATATTATAGTTGCTACCTGTTCCTGTACCCCGACATTTTTATTATTATTTTTGCCTTTTCCCGCCTAAGCGCTGACAGTAAAACCTTTTTTTTTTCACTAATCTGTTGTAGTAATTCTGCAGCAATTTCTTACCAGGCGTAATTTTTTCTCACTTTATTATTTGTATAATATGTAGGACTTTAAGTAGCCCATGACCCGCCTCGGTGGCGTAGTTGGCTAACGCGCTAGTTTCATGATGAGCTAGACTGCCGAGGATAGGGGAGATCGAGGTTCGAATCTCGGTTGGGTGAACTGGGGAAGTGAACCCGTATTGGTGTGGTGGGAGTTCACTTCCTTTAAATTCAACCTCCCCAATTCCTAATCCATTAGCGTAATTAGTACATAAGCATATAACCCGAATGGGTAGTAAGACGTGGTGCTAAATAAATACATAAATACATTAGTGGCCCATACTATTTTCTTTGCTCGAGATAGTTCGATAAAATGTAGAATATTATTTTCATTCTACTCCATAGTCACGAACAACTATAAATGACTAGAAGATGAGACGCTCTGTGAAGTTACACACTCCCTTCCAGACATTCAAAAAGTGGTGTAACATGAGCGCGTAACATTTCTTTGGGGAGCAGGCAAAGTGATAAACAACAAAGAGGCCAACACGAGAGGACAAAGTGGTAGACAGCAAATACTTGACACGAAGAAACGACGTGGACCAAGTGATCGACACGAGCTGGACCATGTGATAGACAAGCTCCCATTTAAGAGGACAAAGTGATAGACAGCCAAGCAGCCGACACGAGAGGACCAACTGCTGGACAAACATCGAGATGAATCCAACTAAGAGTGGCTCAAGTGACAGACAAATTATTTCAAAACTATCAAAGTTATAAACATAGTAGTAGTGGTTGAAATTGCATTCCTGGACCACTTTCTCCCATAAGGTTAATTGAATGGGGTGGATCACTTTCTCCTTTAACCTAACCTAACCTGGCCTAGCCTTAACAAGCCCTTAGTTACACAAGAGTACCTTATGTCTCTGTATTTGTCGTTCTGCCCCTTGCAGCCCCCCTCCTTCCTTGAGTCTAGATTCCAGCCTCCATCCCGAAAAATCGATAATGATTACGATATTCCCTCCATTACCAACATAATCAACAACATCCACCCAAAACTTTCCTTTACTATCGAAAAAGAAAATAACAGCAGCATTAACTATTTATACCTCAATATCACTAAAAGTTGTCATAACAGACTTGTATACAAAATTTTCAGAAAACCCACTCACACTGACGCAATAATACCTTACAATTCAAACCATCCCATCTATCACAAACTTGCCGCTTTCAATAGCCTAATTAATCGTTTACTTCATATTACTCTCGACAAAAACAACTATAAAACAGAACTCAACATCATCAAACAAATCGCAACCAACAATGGATATTCCCATTCTACCATCTACAAGATCTTACAAAACCAAAAAAAGAAACTTCAATCGGATAACTTCTCCACTACCCTTACTAATAATAACATAAACACCACTAAACAGAAGAAATGGCTCTAATTTAACTACATCGGTCTAGAAACACATCGTATCACTAACATAATCAAAAATCACCATACTAATATTGCTTTTACAACCAATAATAATATCAAGAAGAACCTTAACAATAGTGACCTAAACAAAAGCGACATATATAAGAAAAATGGAATTTATCAACTCACATATGAATGTAACAGCATTTACATTTTAAAAAACTGGACGAAACTTTAGAACACGCTACAAAGAACACATTTCGAATTTCAAATTTAATAGAACCAAATCGAAGTTTGCCGAACATCTAAAATATTCCAACCACCAACCTATACCCATTGAACAGTGTCTTAAACCCCTATATTTCGCTCACAAAGTGACCCAAGTTAAACATAGCTGAAAACTTTTTCATTCATGAAGCTACTCTTCAGAAAAAGCTCATCCTTAACGAACAACTTCAATCGTACAATCAAATTTTAGTTAATACTTTAAAACGTCTACCTAAACATACTAGAATTATCTAACCCATTTTCCTTCTCTACCCTTCATCGTAGCTTAATTGCCCGTCCGAGCCGGAGCCGAGAAGACTTAGACCACTTTTCTTCCTTAATCCTATCCAATTTTTTCTCCATTCTCCGTTTATCACATACACATTTTTTCCCTCTTCTTTATAATTCTTACACTCACTCATTTATTTACATTCCCCATTAGGTTGGCTGCATTGCTCTCTCCACTTTATATTATATCTGCAACACTTCACACATTTCAGTCCACAACCCTCGTTAGTTCTCATCGTGTCTCAACACCTATTCGGAGTAAGTCTGCTTGTTTTCACTTTAAGTCATTTTGCATAGTAACTTTTCTTTTCTCAATCTAACATTATATTTTTCCATTACTTTATAGCAAGCTTCTTAATTTTAATTTCAGCTCCATGATTATGGTGCGTCTACTGTAGCACCAAAACATGTCGGGATAATAGAGCACCTGTAAACAACATCATTACAGAAACACCAAAAGGAGTAAGGGAAGTTTAATCCTTATGACAGGACTTAGATAACTGGTTCTACGACCTCCCTTATTTTTCATGTAATTTTATAAACCATTATGTTTTTTTAAATATTTTTCTCATTTAACTCTCACACTATTGTTTATTTTACAACCAAGCTTCCCCTTCCTAAATTATCCATTAACTTGTCATGTAATTTGTTTGGTCTACCTCACTTTATCAACATCATTTGACTATCTCTCAACTTAAAATATTTTCAATTGTGTTCACAATTCATGTTATTTTTTCAAGTTTTAATTAATTTTAATTCATTTTACATTGTTTACATTCAACGTTTAGCTATTACTTTTTATTTAAGTTCTACTTTATTCAATTTAATTCGATTTTTTAGATTTACAATTGGTTAAATTTTCATTCATATTGCTGTAATTTACTTTAAAAAGTGAGTTAACCCATTTCTATTCAACTTGTATTCTTACTAAATTTGATTTTAAGGTTATTTCTGGTTATTAACGCCTGTTATTTTAATTACTACTGTGTACATTATTTTTATTATTCTCTTGACTTGCGGCTTACTGTTAAATATTTAACCATTTACATAACAACACTCCAGTGTTTACCCTTTTTAATCATATCATTGTATGTTTTATTTAATGCTTTGACTTTAATTAAAAATAATGCTATGACGCATTAACCATCACTTCTTATATTCAACTTTTTGCATTCTATTTATCTGTATTATCAAGCATTATCTAAGTCTGTATTATTTTATCAACTTACTTACCCTAGTTACACCTCTAGCATAGGTGGGTGCCGTGGGTGCCCTGTAACATATGTGAAAGTACTTTTCCCAGAAAAATGGGTAGATTCTTTCGCTCTCACTCATAGAAATCCTCGGGTGCTGATATAATCAATTGGTTCAGAAAGTGCACGTTAAATACTCCAAATAAATAAATAAATAAAAACAATAACTTTAATTTTAAAATTATTCTATAAAAAATAAATAGTTGTTTGTATTTGCTTATAGCTAAGAAACTATTGGTTTTATATATTAAAAAAATTCAAATAAAAGATTTTTATTTTTAAAAGTACTACAACTTTACAATGATGAGTCATTTCGTATCGGAAATAGTTGCGGAAATTGGAAGTTCGTTCTTTTTTAAAGGTCATTTTCATGTGAAATTAAGAATTGTTATTTTATATTTAATGTTTGACAGTGCCTAGATACAAATATTAACCGAAGTTGTTAGAGTGGATTTCGAGAAAACTGATCTTTATTTTTTTTCTTGTTATATTTAAGTAAACTACAATAGCCCCCTGACTTCTTTGGTGCTGACTGACAGCTTTGAAAAGTTACTAGACCAAATTATGTATCCCTACGCCGAGCCATATGATCTGCAAAAAACATATGTTTAACAGCTGTCACTTCTGACAGTCAAAATTTAGGTATATAGCTAAATGTTGAATGTCAGAAGTCAGCTGTGAGCTGTCAGTCAGCACCAAAGAAGCCATGGGGCTACTATAACCTTAATTAATGCTATAGACTCCTCGGGAAAACGCTAGATACCAAATCTTAGCCGGATCGTTAATAGTTTTGACTGTAGGCCAAGAAGGGAGACACAGCCAGCACTGTGAAAACAACTTTTTCTGTTTTAGTTGGTCATAAAACGTCACAACATTTATCATGACATAGAGTTTAACTTTTTTTTTTTACTATCACAATACTTCTCTTTGCAAGGGGTCAAGAGAAAGTAAAAGAGGAGGCGTGGTTTTAGTTGGGACATGAGTGATATCTGACAGCTAGAAGAGCTGATAGATCTAATTCTACGCATTCATGCATCAGGTGATGTTTTCTGCTGTTGACACTTTTAATGGATATTATCAATACCTATGAAGCAGCACCGCGTCTTACTACCAGTTCGGATTATACGCTTATGTACTAGTTACGCTAATGGTTTTTAGAGATTAGGAAGGTTATATTAATAGGAAGTGCACCCGCATTTTCGTGGATGGAGAGTGGAAAACCATGTTGGTTAAACCACCCTCAGTATACCCAACCGAGATCTTAACCTTGATCTCCCCATCATGGGCAGTCTAGTATACTGCCAGAGTAGCGTGCTAGACCACGCGGCCACCGAAGCGGGCAACAACAATAATAAAATAGTAACGTTTTATAAATGTCTTCAAAAATATATTTTTCTTAAAGGGTCTTCCTATGAGAATTGAACTTTAATAGTCCTATAATATGCACCCAACTCACTTTGATGGCCGCGTGGTCTAACGAGCTTCTCTCGTGTTGTATTAGACTTCCCAAAACGGAGATATCGGGGTTCAATTCTGGTCGAGTGTACTGAGGGTAGTTTTTACTCAATGATTTTCCTAGATGGTTTCCTATTATCTCCCTCCATGAAAATGTGGGTGCGCTTCCTCTAAATTATACCTTCCTAATCCCTAACACATTAGTGTAATTAGTATATAGGCGTAGTAAAACACGTTACTTAAAGAATGCACCTAATTACCCTAATTGAGTAGTAAGACGTGTAGCAAAAAACCTAATGTAAAAGCTGAACATATAGAAGTTATGCAAAGAAAAGAAAGTACAGTTTCGCAAAGGCTTATCTCAACAATGGCAAAACTTCGAGAAATGACTCTGCATAGAAAACAAATTCTAATTTTATTGTATACCATTCTACTTAGTTTGCATATATATTCTATGCATTAATGACTATTTATTATTAAAATACTTTATCACAGCACAAGCAATATTTAATTTGTGGCTATTATTTTCCAAGCCATTATATTCACATTTTAAATTCACACACAAAAGTAATATGATATATCAGTCCAGTTTTTTACTAGAAGCAATTTTTTTTATGTGACAGTAATTTAAATAGATACTTCTTATTTAGTAAGTTTAATTTTATGTTTCTATATTCGAGATTTTATTGGCCATTTTTTGTAAATAAATGATTACGTTTCTCCTTAAATGTTTTGTTTTGTTTCTATTAAAATTATGTTTTTACAATCGTAAAAATATCAACTATCCCCATCTCCTCACATCTGAATCAAATCAATCTTGTGTCAAAATTTAACTGCTCACATAAATATTAATCCTTCCTGCTTTTTAATTTTGGCACTTAATTGGAACCATTCTTCTACCATATTTTGATTGGACAGTGAGATAGTTTGTTCATTTTCACAAATACAAAGTTTTGAAGTTAGTTTTAAAGGTAAGTAGATACATTTTATAAATGTTTCTTTAGTTGGCTGATAAAGATTATATATACCCCAGGTAAACACCATCTTACTCAAGTTCATTTAATTGTTGTTACCACCACGTTTCACTATCCGTTCGTACTATGTGCATACAGCTTATATCCAAGTTATATATAAGTTACACTATTATTATTATTATTATTATTATTATTATTATTACTATCATTACTAAGGGATCTGTCTTACGACGGGTTCATTCTTTTTGTCAATGAACTTAGACTGCCACTTCACCATGTCCTCTGTCTCCTCCTTCAGCTCCCAGAATTTTCTTCTTTCCTTCAAATTATCCAATATTTTAATACTCATTCTTTATAAGCTCCGCCTTCCCTTTCCTTTTAAAACGTGCAGAAAACATTTCCTCCTAAGTGTGTGTCTGATCCAGTTTGCTTTGTACCTGAAGAATCACATCCAAAATGGTCCTCTTCTCACCCATTCTCTTAAGACTTCTTCATTTGTCACCCTTTCTGTCCACGAAAATGTATCTGCAGTTTCGCGAAGTGAGGTTGGGAAAACATCTAGGAATAAGACACTCACCCGGAATTTAAACCCCGACCTCCCTGTACCTATAAATCCAAAAGTAGTTAGCGTAACGCTTAGATCAAGAGTACATTGGCTTAAACTAAAACATTGCTAAAAAATATCTAATTGTTGAATTTTATGACTATTTGTTTTTAGATGTGGGGTGTTTAACTACACTTTCCAAACCTAATGATTATACCATTGCAATATTTTTGAACTAAGATCTATAACAAGCACAACACCCTGTCTCCCGGCCGTTAGTTTATCACTTAGAAAGAGGAAGCTGTCCCCCTACCTTTCCGTTACCGGCAAACCAGACTAAATGATCGAGTCATGACAGTCCAAATTCTCATTTATACGGGTTTCTGTCTAAATTATACGTCACTCACTCCCTTCTACCCCATTAAGGTGAGTTTGAAGGAACTGCGAGATAGGATCTTCACTTTTACACATTTTACATTGAAAAAATAATTTTTGCTCCGTTAAATAGGACTAATTTAATTTTCTACACATCATAATATCAATAGTTATTTTTATATTCGTCATTGGGCGTATTGTACTAAATGAAACCTTTTAAATGAAGTGAAAAAAGTTCAGATGAAACACCACTATGACCATGGAAAATATTCAAGAACTGTTGATGTCACCATATGTGATAAATTAAAATAAGTTTATCTACTGAAGCGATATTTTATTTATTTTGACAATTTTATCATAGAGACTACATTATTCCTTACATTGACTAACTTTACTTTCCAGTCCACTTAATCGCACAGATTACCCGCTTCAGTGGCCGAATAGTCTTAGCCGTCACTCTGGTGTTAGATTGGCCTGCTAAAGACGGGGAGTCGGGGTTTGAATCCTGGCTGGGTGAAAATACGAGTAGATTACCTCTTGAAGGGGTCGTCCATAAGCCATGTAACGCTTTGAGGAGGGGCGTAAGGGTGAGCTCTAACGTCTACATGCTGTTACACGGGGGGGAAGGTGGGGTACATCAAAGTGTTACGTAACACAGAACTTATACTCAAATTCTAATGTTCAAAAATAATATTATTATTCATGTGTTCAACTTTGATAAACATACTTATAGATAATATCTGTGGCGTTGAAAATACATTTTTAGCACTTAGGCCTAATTTGTATCTATTAATAGTTCGAATGCACCTAGGTTTTATTGTCTGCCTGAGACTAGGAGCACCAAGCACATTCGAAAACACGTATTTTCATGCACATGATAATGACATGTTTATACTCACCGCACTTGTTTAGATTTGTCCACTACACTGACCCCCTCATCTGCTTTTATTTGGATAACAGCTGTCAGTTGCAGCGGCCTCAACTTATAAGTATAGTTAAATTTGAGTATAATTTAAATGCCTAATGCATATTCTTTTACACAAGCCGTGAATTATCGCTTGTGTTTGTACAAAAACAAAAATAATGTCTTCAAAAAGAGGAGACTTTATCATTGCTTGCGTATAAAAAGCGATATCAAGAAAAAATAGTGGAAGAGTCTCAAAAAGATGTAGTGAAATTGAATGAAACAAAATTACAGAATTTATCTCAAGGCCAGTTTGAGGATGTTAATCAATAGTGTTATTCCTTCGTACCAGCAGTATGTTATGAAAAGTAAAGTTTCAAAT
>CABFOW010006805.1:7381-28935 GCA_902141385.1 Timema californicum
AGGCTTAGTTCCAGAAGCTTCATTAGAGGTTCTAAGCGCCATGGACAGCCTTTATATAAAACCCAGGAATACTAGAACTCAAACTATTTGTCGAAAAATGTTAAAACTCACTTATTGAACTCAACCGATAATCAACTCAGGAACATCGTATGAAAGACAAAGCTCTTGAAAAAATACCATAACTTGAATCTGTTGTAAAATAATTAGACTCGTGGCTTGCACAAAGTTGATACAAGGCTCACACTACACAAGAACCACAAGGTTCACACTTGTTCACACCATACAAGAACCAGGAGGTCCACACTTGTTCACACCATACAAGCACCAGAAGGTCCACACTTGTTAACACCCCCTAAGTATTATCTGATCCTGTTACGAAAGAAAGCACAAAGGCCTTAGTAAGAGCTTAAGCTCTGGCTCTATCTACAACCACTGGGGGCTCCAAAGTGCCAACAACCCAATCTTGTTAGGCACTTGACAGAACTGAAATATAAAAGAGCGGAAAGGCTCACTTACTACCCCTTTCCTCGTTGTAAAACGCGACTTCTCAACATTAGTCTGGACAGGTCGGACGGACATTGCAACTAATGAAATAAAAAGTGCGCGGGTCCAGCGGAGGAGTAATGTATATTCCCCTCGTGGTGTGTCGGTGGGTGCTATTATATCCATGTGTGTATCGAGCAAGTGGGCAGGGGCGTGACGTGGCGTTGAGTGTTGCCAGGGTGAGCAGAGTTTTTTAAAGCTTTGCCCGTGAATTGTTCTTATCACTCAGTAGAACACTCATTGGCATGGTATCAACGAATGGACATTTGGGGAACATTTTATAAAATACAAACATATCTTTGTGTGAACGTCTATTTTTACCTTCTCACTATCTTTCAGGTAGAGAAAGTATTGTGATTGTCAACAAGTTTGAACTCAAGATTTTGATGAATATCGATGTTTCATGACACCCCAAATACAAAAAGGTAGTTTTTGAATTTACGTCTGTCTGTCTTACTGGCTGTTTGTACCTCAGACTAGAGCCTAAATTATGTTACCGATCGGGCTAAAACTAGGTATCTAAGGTTTTCATAGGGTTTCCCCAAGGGGTTTGAATTGGATAAATAACCCCAAAATTAAGGGTAGTTTACTTAAGGGCAAAAAGAGAACAAATCGATTTTTTCAAAATCGGCTCTAGAGATTTTGATTAAATTTCATTTCTAAACATTTATAAATATTTCAAACAAAATGGCTAGCCTCAATGTTTTGGCGAAATGACTTTAAGGGTTCCGGTCTGATACGTAAATTCTCATCTTTTTTTTTTATCATATCTCCATAACTCTTTGAGATACGAAATTACTTATCATTGAAAATACGTAGATCTATAATACAAATCTTTTATTTGTAACATATTTTTATAACCCAATATCTTTCAAGCTATAAGCAAAATATATATATATATATATATATATAAACTTTTCGAACACTAAGGGTTAAGTATTGCGACCGTAGAAAAAAATCTAACCCGAAATGTTGATGGATGTCGACGGCTCATAACCCCCCCAACCCTAAAAAATTGTTTTTGCAACGCCGTCTGTCTAACCCCCTAAAATGAAAAGCAGTTTACTAAAGAGTGAAAAGAGAAAAATTCCATTTTCTCAAAATCGGCTACAACGTTTTTGATTAAAGTTCGTATCTAGGCGTTGATTAAGATTATAAACAAAATAGTTTTTTTTTTTCATTTTCCCGTGAAAATGACTTTTAGGGTACTTTATTGAAGCAAAAATGTATATACATCCACAACTATTTGAAATACTAAACAACTTTTCAGTGTAAAATTTTAGTACTATTAAAATAAAATAAACTTTTTATTTGAAATATATTTTTATAAAACCAATAGATTCTGAGATATTGGCTAATATATTAATATAATTATGTGAGCTTTAGTTGTGAATACTCGTATATACTAAGTTCAAACGCAATAATTTTCTAATGCCATGGAGTAAGCAAATAAGTAAGTATTTCAAAAAGTTGTTTTTCTTTTAACCTTTTAAGGGAAATGTTTGTATAGGACAGGGGCGAATCCAGGATTTCCATGAGGGGCGTAGGAACGCAGGTGCTCCGATCAAGTCGGGGGGGGGGGCGAAGGGAGAGGCACCTCAAGAAATTTTGACACAAAATACTTCAAAATTTGAGAGTAAATCTTTAAGTAATTTTTCAGTATAACTCTAAACTTGAGAATAAGTCTTTAATGAAGGGTATAACTCGAAATTTGCGATTAGTTTGAAATGTATTAAAATCAAATAATAAGAACTTCAACAAATAGGTCTTGTAATTACTAAGAGGGAACTAAATTTAAACAGTATAGCAATTATTATATAAATAGTTTTTTAACTATTCAATCATTTGGACAAAATATATGTAATTATTCAGATTTCGAACAATCGAACTCCACTCTATAGTGTTGCTATTTATTTCTCATTCTAAGTCGAAATTTTACCACTAGTCCATACTAACACGTTATGTGTGTGGTATTATTCAAAGATTTTGGTTAAAGTACGTTATTTAAAAATAAATCATTTTAAAGATATTTATTTATTATTAATTTTTGAAATAGTAATAATAAAAATGATAAAATAATTTTAAACCTAAACCATGTTTGTGCAACAAGGCAAAAGGCGTGCAACTTAAATTTGGGTAATTTCACTAATGCCTGTTTTAACCATTTTAATACTTAATGTGATTGTCTTAAGTATTTATAATAATTACCGTTTATAAATCATTTAATAATATTATCAATAACAATTTAAAATAAATGGTACGGAACTACGTACGGAATTTTTAGCTATTGTTTAAAAATGGAAATATTTACTCAAAAATTATAATATATGTGAAATTAAATAATATACACTAACAAACCCAAGCATAAATTGCACTAATATTATGTAAAACATTTTTGAGTCCCAGTTTTAAATTTTATTTTTAAAGAATTTATGTTCTCCTTTGTATGTTTGGACCAATAAAAAAGATTAATATTGGGTCCACAAGGGTCAACACTTTGTATTAAAATTTCTACTTCCGTTAAAAAATTTCGACATTTTATTAGGTGTTGCACATATTCATTTCATTGCATTGCTATTCAATTCCTCATTTATAAATTTTGACCAATAAAAAATGTAAATATCGACTATTGAGTCTAAAATGTAGATAGATCATTGTTGTACAAACATTTCTCCTAAGAGGTTTAAGGAAAAATAGCAAACTTTTTCAGAGACTTACTTATATTTAATTACTCTATTACATTGAGAATTATTGCGTTAAAACTTTAGTATCTCTTTACAACTAAAGTTCACATATTTGTATTGATATATTTGCCAATATCTCAGAAACGGTTGGTTTTATAAAAATATATTTCAATTATTTTTTTAATAGTACTACAATTTTGCAATGATAAGTTATTTAGTATCTCAAATAGTTGTGGAGATACGGAAATTCTCGACTCTGTAAAGTACCCTGAAAGTCATTTTCATGGGAAAATAAAAATAGCTAATTTATAATCTTAATCAACTTCTAGGTACGAATTTTAATCAAAATCGTTAGATCCGAATTTAAAAAAAATCTATTTTTTTTTCTCTTTTCGCCCTTTCTTAAACTACTCTTAAGGGTTAGGGGGGTCATGAGACGTCGACATCCATCAACATTTCAGGTTAGATTTTTTGTACGGTCGCAATACTTTACCTTTAGTGTTCGAAAAGTTAAAAAAATATATCGATATTTGCGTATAGCTTGAAAGCTATTGGTTTTATAAAAATATGCTTCAAATAAAATATTTGAATTATAAATATATCTACATATTTGTAAAGATAAGTAATTTAATATATCAAATAGCTTCGGAGATATGATAAAAAAATATATATAATTTACGCATCAGACTGGAGCCCTTAGTCATTTTGTCGAAATATTGAGAGTAGACATTTTGTTTAGAATATTTATAAATGTTTTGAAATGAAATTTAATAAAAATCGTTGGAGCCAATTTTGAGAGAATCAACTTTTTATTTTTTTGCCCTTCAGTAAACTACCCTTAATTTTAGGGTTAGATATCAAATTTCAAACACCCTCGGGACAACCCTATAAAAACCCACGATACTAAGTTTTAGCCTGATCAGTAAAATAGTTTATTCTCTAGTTGGAGGTACAGACAAACAGACATACGGAAATTCCAAAACCACTTTTTCGAATTCTTGGGGGTCATGAAACGTCGAGATTCATCAAAATCTCGAGTTCAATATATTTTTTTACGATCACAATACTTTCTCTACCTGTAAGATAGCGAGAAATTAAAAATTATATCTGATTAGTGAGAGAGTATTACGTGACAATAAAACTAGTAGTGACTTTAACTTTGATTTAATTTGTTTACTTTCTTTAAGGGGGGCCCGCGCCCCCCACTTCCTTCTCCTGGATCCGCTTTTGGTACATCAATGATCTATCTTTCTCATTTTATACTCAATAGTCAATAATTACCTATTTTATTGGTCAAAATGTATAAAAGAGAAATTTAATAGCAATGCGATAACCACAAGATGTGCATCTCCTAATTAAATTCCGAAAATTGTAATCGGAATTCAAAATTTGAATATGAAGTGTTGACCCTTGGCGATCCAATATCGATATTTTTTATTGGTCCAAATATATTAATGAAGAGGTTAATTCTTTAAAAATAAAACTATAAAATTTAATTTCGTGAGTTAAAAAATCTTTTATGTATGTATGGCACAATTCTTTCTCGGGTTCGCTAGTGTATATTTATTATATTACGAGTTTTGAGTAAATATCTCATTTTTTATATAATAGAGCGAGAATTTCCATGTGGAGTTCCGTACTATTTATTTCACTTTTTTGAGGTATTTATCGTGCACTTTCTGAACCGACTGATTATATCAACACACGATTTACATGCTAACTTAAATCTAGAACAAACTCGACAGTCATACCCCGGCCGATAATTTATCACTTTGAAAGGGTAAACCCACATTTCCCCAACGATAAAATAAATTCAGCCATTCCAGGTATTTAACCTGGTCCCCTTAGATCAATACACACACAAGCTATCGACTGAACAAAGGTGTCGGATGTCAACATTGTTAACATTCTACAATATTATTACTGGTATTTTATTATTATTATTATTATTATTTAGCACCGCGTCTTACTACCCGTTCGGGTGATAAGCTTTTAAGTACTAATTACGCTAATGGATTAGGAATTAGGAAGGTTGAATTAGAGGAAGTGATCCTGCATTTGCGTGGAGGGAGAGTGGAAAACCGTTTAGGAAAAACCATCCCCAGTCCACCCGACCGAGATTCGAACTTCGATCTCCCCGTCCTCAGCGGTCGAGCTCAACACGGCTAGCGTGTTAGCCAACTACGCCACCGAGGTGGGTTATTTTATTATTAATATCTACCAAAAGGTGCAGCTTCAAAGTACATTACTTGATGTTTGCAAGTAACATTTTCTAGTTGTCAATGTCCATTTATCATATAAATGAGGCATAGGTAGAGTAGGGCCTATGTTTGATTTGGTCAAATGAGGACAGAGCGGATGAGAGCATGCCATAGGTGGTCTAAAGCTTGCCGCACACCTAATTGGAACGGAACTTTCGGAAACGTTACGTCCAATCGGAACGGAACGAATCGGTTTGCCACGGAAGGAATATTTTGACGGATTCCGAAGCTGTTCCGAAGCTATGCGCATGCGCGTCCTCAGGTATTGCATCATTATCTACACTCACTTATACTCACGCTCAGCAATACACCTGTTGGTTTTAACTTCCTCTTCGCCGGAAATTATTATTATTATTATTATTATTTGGTTAAACATGTCTTTGGATGGAAAATGAATCAATTTAGTTCAACAATACCCCGTGACTTATGACATTGTAACAACTATTACTGGGTGACCTGGTGGTCCAGGGGTAAGGTGTCAGACTTCTATGCTGGCGGCCGGGGTTCAATCCCCAGTCCCGGCACAGATTTATCTAATTACCAAACCCTTCCTTCACCTCTGACAAGACTTCTTGTGAATGTGGGGAATGCCGGGCCTCCACCGTGGTTCGGATTCCACGTTAAACTGTAGGTCCTCCATTTCATCTCACAATCACCCTACCACTACACATTAGCGTAAGTGCGTATAACCCGAACGGGTAGTAATACGCGGTGCTAATAATAATAATAATAATAATAACTATTACTGTGACAGTGTTAAAAATGAAAATGCATGGAGGGAAATCGCGGGAATTGTAAAGGAAACTTGTGAGTAAAATGTCACACTTTGTAAACATTATATTATTGTACATCTTTTATTAATTATTAATTAATACTTTAAAATAAATGACATTATGAATTATCTTAATTCAAATTTCTGCCAGTTATTGGAGGTAATAAGCGTTTCAAAACGTTAGTATCGTTAATTTATCGCCGGCTTTGTTTGGCTCTAGACATCTGGTCGCTTTAGTAACACTTTAATTGCTATGTCTCTTTAAAAAAAAATTCTTTGTATTTAGAGTAGCAGGTGTTCCACACGTGCATTTGCTATTTTCCTGAAACTGGTTGATTACAACAGTTCCTCCAATGAGTAGTAGAAATAACAGAGACACGCTCCTCTGTGCTGCTACTATCACTCACCTTCAATCCACACGCTCCTCTGTGCTGCTACTATCACTCACCTTCAATCCAAAATATATGTCCCCTCTCTGGCTGGTTCCTTCCAACCGACGAAAAGTTCGAACAACTGTGCGGACAAAGCTCGCTTTCCTTCGTAGGGTTCCGATACGATTGGATGTGCGGCACTACGAGTATTTAAAGAGCTCTGCTTACCCTGGCAACACTACGCGCCACACCACTATCTGGTTCATTTAATATGTAGATAAAATGGATAGATGAGCGGTTAACGCGCCTGACTCTGAACAGGGAAGCCGATATTTTGATCCCAACCATTTTCAATCAGTCTTTTTATTTTTTAAGAATGTGCTTTTACATAATCTTTTCAACGAATGCTGTCGCATGTTTATTATGTTCCAACTTCTCGTGATGACGCCCCGGGCTAGTTAGCGTAAGCACCTTGTCTCCAGTACTGTCTCTATTAATCCTCCTCTTCCTACTCGCATCACTTGCCCTACATGTGTTGGTCATGTTCGGAGGAATCAAAGCTTGTTGCTGGTGGTGTGCCTGCCTGCTAATTACCTCAAGTCTCGGGTTTGTTGCGTGGTTGATCTACCTCCAGGGGTTACCGAACAGTTCCGTGGCTTGGAACGGGCGGGTGGGGAGGGCGGGGGTGTAGCGCCTTCTTCCTCGTACACATCACACAGGAAATAGCGTAACAACCTCTTTAATCAGACTGTACAGTCGCCGGGGAAACTACAGTCCAGGCTTGTTACAACCTACAGTAGCCCCATGGCTTCTTTGGTGCTGACTGACAGCTTTAAAAAGTTACCAGACCAAATTACGTATCCCTACGCTGAGCCAGATGATCTGCAAAAACATGTGTTTAGCAGCTGTCACTTTTGACAATCAAAATTTAGGTATATACCTAAATGTTGACTGTCAGAAGTCAGCTGTGAGCTGTCAGTCAGCACCAAAGAAGCCATGGGGCTACTGTATGTCTTCTGAACCTAGGCTCCCGTGTTTGACTCCCGTAGATATGTACAGTTTCATTTACACAGGGAGCCCACTTCGGTGGCCGCATGGTCTAAGGCTCTACTCTCACTAGAACAGGGAGCTCAGGGTTCAATCCCTGTTGGGTGTACTGAGGGTGGCTTTTCATAATAGTTTCCTACTCTACTACCATGCAAATGTGGGTACACTTACTCTAAATTCAACCTTTCTAATCCTCAACACATCAGTGTATTTTAGTGCATAATGCTATAATCCGAATGGGTGGTAAGAAATTGTGTTAAAAAATCACAGGAAGAACCTTATCTGACAGTTATGAACTACTAGATCTACTTTCACGTTTTCATACGTCAAGCAATGTGTTCTACAGCTGTCACTTCTAATAGATATTATCAATAACTATAAAATAATAATATAGTAAAATATTATCAATATTTACCCATTCGTATGTTCGCTAGTTAGCTACTTAATCAGTCAGTCAGTTAATTTGTTTGATCAGTCAGTTAGTTAGTCATTATATCTGTCAGTACGTTAGTTGGCTCATTATCAAATTAGTTAAAAATTAGTTATAGTCAATTAGTTACCTAATCAATTAATTAGTGAGTCCATCAGTCAGTAAATTAATTGTGTATTCAATTATCAAGCCAGTCAATTAGTAAATTATTTGGTTTGTCGTTCTGTCAGTCAGTTAGCTGGTCATTCCGTCAATCATTCTATTAATCAGTGAATCAATTAGCTATTCACCTTGTCTTTTAATAAGTTATAAAACTATTTATTCACTTTGTCAATTATTTAGTTCTTCAATTAATTAGTCAGTGTGTCAACTAGTCAGTTATTAAATTAGTTGGTAACTTTGTCAATTGTTATATTATTCAATTAGTTGGTCAATTTGTAAATAATTTAGTCATTAAATTATTTAGTCGGTGTCAACTATTCAATCACTTAATTAGTTGGTCACTTTGTCAAGTGCCCGGTTATTCAATTAGCTAGTCACTTTGTAAATTATTTAGTTACATAATTAGTTTAGTCAGTGCGTCAACTATTCAATTAGTCACATTGTCAATTATTTATTTTTCTATTAATTAGACACTGTGTCAACTATTCAGTAATTTAATTAATAAATCACTTAGTTAATTATTCGGTTATTAAATTAATTAGTCACTTTTCCAATTATTTAGTCAATGTGCCAACTATTAAGTTATTCAATTAGTTAATCCCTTTGTCAATTATTTAGTTATTCAATTAGTTAGCTAGGCGCTATTATTCAGTCATTCAATTAATTAGTTAGTTGGTTAATAAGTCAATTGTTTAGTACTCTAGTCAAGCGTATAGCCCGAACGAGTAGTAAGACGTAGTGCTAAATGAAATCTAAAAAAATAGTAATTTGGTCAGCTGGTGATGTCAGTTGTTTAGTCAGCTGGTGGTGTCCGTTGTTTAGTCAGATGGTGGTGTCAGTTGTTTAGTCAGCTAGTGATCTAGTGATGTCTGTTGTTTAATCAACCAGTGATGCCAGGTTTCCTTGTTATGTAGTAGTGACTGTACTCGCTGCTCGTGTTACGATCACGCAACTTCTCCATTCACACGAAAGTTCTCCTCACGCTGTATCGCTGGGATGGACGCTATCTTTTTTCGTTAACTATCAAATAACGGGCTCAGTACTTAAAAAAATATCTTGAAAGTTTCAAAATGAGTTTCAGCTATTTAAAATTATTTTTTAACTATTTTTTAACGATGTATGATAGTTAATGTTAGCACGAATATCTACTTACTTATTAGATTTTAAAATAGTTTTTGATTTTTTTCTGCGACCAAAGTCAATAGAATATTTTTAATACGAAATGATATTTACTTTCTGTAAATAATGCTTACAAGCATAAAAATATAATGTTTTGGTTGTTTTTACCCAAACAACAATTAAATTATGTATAAATTATTAAGCTTTATTTATTATTAATAATAATAATAATAATAATATACAGAGAATATACTAACTAGGCAACCTGGTGGTCTAGGGGTAAGGTGTCAGACTTCCATGTTGGGGATCCGGGGTTCAATCCTCGGTCCCGGCACAGATTTATCTGATTTCCAAACCTTTCCTTCATCTCTGACAAGACGTGTATTAATCACAACTTGTGAACGTGTGGAATTCCAGGCCTCCACCGTGGTTCGAATCCCACGTTAAACTGTAGGTCCTCCATCTAATCTCACAATTATCCATTAACGTAAGTTCGTATAACCCGAACGGGTAGTAATACGTGGTGCTAATAATAATAATAATAATAATAATAATAATAATAATAATAATCGTAAAAATATACTAACTACCAATATCCGTCTTTAATTTTTTTTCCATTTCTATAAATTAATGAACTAAATTAATTGACATACTTTGGAGGCCTACCTGTGTGAGTAAATAATATTACATATGCAATGCATGTATGTGCAAGGATACAATATTAGTTGAACCAGTAATATAAAACTGCCCCATTTGATCCTTTGATTTTACATGTATTGCATCTCCCCCCTAGTGGTGATAAACTCCATAAAATTAGGTCATTATTGCCTATTCATGATATATATAATTTGATTGGCTGATAAAATCACTATCGGCCTAACAATAAAGGCTATTTAAACAATCTAATGGGGCAGAGTTAGTAAAATGACGGGATATATCAAAATAAACTCCTCGGTCATTAAAACACTCGCCAAAAAATATTCTTTCTCTCGGACTTTTCTGCCCGGATTGCTTCGGATCGATTGGACAGGAGTGAAAGGAAGGTGATATGGAATAGAGAGAGGCGTTGGGGGTTTTTATTGGAAGGGGAAAAGTTTTTTGGTGTGAGGTTGGCACATTGTTCAGTCGGTCTGCTTGTCTACCTTTTGAAAAAGATCATTGAGGGTTTGGGGAGGGGGTTGTTTTTGGTTGGCTAACTGGCTTGTTGCCGGGGTTGGAGCTAGAGGGATGAAGTGGAGGCACAAAATCAATACGTTTATAAAATATTCCAACTCCCCCCCCCCTCCACCGACCCCCTTTTTTTGACTCCAAAATAAATGTGTCGTCCTTGTCCAATACGGTTTTGACGATCAAATCAATTAACACAATAAATTAGCTTTTCTCAATATAAACTCTCACAATTTATCGTGTCATAATACCAGGACATTTAGGACACTTCAGAACGCGTGGTCGAGGGTTCAAACCCGCATCAGAGGGGACAGTGGGGGTGGGACTTAACAAATGAAAAATTACTACAGTAATGTAAATACAACACGCGTCAATATTTCAATTACAAATTTTAACAGTAACCTTTAGATTATAGAAATGTAAATAGGAAAGTCAATTAATATAGCTAGAAAATAATGTATTGCTTTACTAACTTTAGTATCAAATTATAAAATTTATCCTTTTTATATTTTTTGAAATCTAAAATTTTTTCGGCACATCATCGGTGTATAAACTTTATTTTAATTATGCAAATCTTTTTTAAAGTATTCCAGGAATAATGGTGTATAGGAACCACTTCAAGATATAAATATCCAGATACAATCCCTTAGCAATCTCTCATGCTTTAAATCAGAAATTTCTGTGGGTTGAAACCAAATACTGACTTACCGCTTCAACGCTCTTAAGGAATTGAACTGGTCTTCACCTGGGTCGAGGACGAGGGACAGCTTTGAGGGAAAGCCCGACAGATCGTGATGGAATAGCAATAATAATAGTTTTATAGTGCATTCGGAGCGTGGTGTGTACCCAGGTGGTTATTAACACCTGCACCGGTGGCTACGAGGGCAAATATGTCAGTCTCGTTTCATCTGGTTTGCTGATGTTGGGAGGATTTAGAGTAATAATCCAGGTGTCCTAAATTTTACCTCCCTTATTCCCTACTCTATAAATGTGATAATGTGGATAGCACGGGTGGGTGGTAATACGTAGAGCGCGTAAAGTAAAAACTAGACACAATGCATGATAAATTGGTAAACAAACCATTTCTGGTAAACTCCTATAAAAACTATTCTATATTTTGAAAATGGACGCATTCAAGAACATCAAGAGATATTTATAAAAATAATACTTACATTTTATTGGATAATTCCAAAAAAGAATATAAAAGATGTAAATATTAATAATGATGATGTCGGAAAGGGTTGTTAAACGTAAGCTATATTGTAATGAAGAAAAATAAATTAATAAACATTATAGGGGGTGAGGAGGAGAATACATTCAAAAAGGAAAGAGGGCACATAACAGTGGGTAGAACATGGCTCAAAAAGCGATTACAACGCGCCAAGGAGAGAAAAATGAGAATACTATTAGAGAGTCTTACACACGAAATAAGAGGAAAGAAAGAAAACTTCCAAGTTTGTGTTTGCGAAGTGAAATAAAGAGCTCGTAATACGGTAAATAAGTAGAGAGAGCGGAAGGAAGGAAACTGGAGATGAAATAAAAATATGGAATAAAGTGCGTGAGAGGAGAATCTTGCTGTGAAGTGGGCGGTGCGATATCTGTGTCCGACTTTTACAACTTGGGGAGATACTTCTCTTTTACGAGCAGGGAGGAGGTGGATACGTACAAGAGGGGGAGGAGGTGGATACGTACACGAGGAGGGAGGAGGTGGATACGTACACGAGGATGGAGGAGGTGGATACGTACACGAGGATGGAGGAGGTGGATACGTACACGAGGATGGAGGAGGTGGATACGTACAAGAGGAGGGAGGAGGTGGATACGTACAAGAGGAGGGAGGAGGTGGATACGTACAAGAGGAGGGAGGAGGTGAATACGTACAAGAGGAGGGAGGAGGTGGATACGTACAAGAGGAGGGAGGAGGTGGATACGTACAAGAGGAGGAGGTGGATACATACAAGAGAATGAAGGAGGGGGATACACATAAGAGGAGGAAGGAGGCAGATACATACATGAGAAAACGTACCATCAAATGTATTTTTTTAGATAGGCCTATTTATAAAATTGTACGAACGCTAATTAACATAAAGTTATTATAATACACGACTTTCAAACTGATCCTACCCATAATAGCAAAACTATTGCAAGTCCCGGTTGAAATGGGAACTAGCTTCTCATACATGTTGTGGCTCATATGGCTCTGAGTAAGCCGCCCTCAGGCTTGGCAACAATTCAACTAAATATATCCCCCAGTGCCCGAGTGAATTACTTCTAATGCCAGGAAAGTACCAGGCACATATCCATCCGACCCCTGTGGACTTAGCGAGTTAGATATTACATTCACAGACCCAGCCGGGGGAAATGAAGGTAGCTCAAAGAGTCGTTTTAATTTTGTTTTTTTAGACGAAACTAAGATATATCTTGTTTTTAATCGGCTTAGCGAGAAAAATGGGAGTACATTTATAGACATTGACACACTGTTAGAAATAAAATATATACTTCTTAAAAATTTGCAGATGCGCTCGATCTTTAATAAATATACCCGCATCGATGGTCGAGTGGTCTAATGCATTCACTATTGTGGTAGACCAGATTAACGGTGATGGGGAGATCGTGGTTCAAATCCCAATCGAATGTATTGAGAGTAATTTGTTCCTTAATCGTATTTATTTCTCTTCCTCGACCCAAATATGGGTACATATCTTCTAAACCTCTAATATCCTCATTCCTATTCCATTAGAGTAATAAGTGTTTAACACGACAGAGTAATTAGACATAGGGATAAATAAAATTAACTATATTTTTTATCTAAATTGGCAATGTTCTTAGGGACTACTCAATCTATCCGTTGCACCAGCCCACTGAAGATTTAAAAAAATGCTTTTTGGATAACCGCACGGCGTTTATGAGATTAAAGCGCCTACATAATAATAACGTACACTATTTGTACATCAGTTCTGTATCACATAAAACATATACAATCTATCTCGCGGCGTTTAACATCTTGTAGTGCCTACATAATAAACGTGTATACTATTTGCATGACGGCACTGTATCACATATAACATATACAATCTATCTCACAGGGTTTAACATCTTGTAGTGCCTACATAATAAAAGTTTATACTATTTGCACGATATTACTGTATCACATATAACATATACAATCTATCTCACGGCGTTTAACATCTTGTAGTGCCTACATAATAAACGTGTATACTATTATGCACGACAGCACTGTATCACATATAACATACACAATCTATCCCGCGGCGTTTAAAAGATTAAAGTTTATTTATAAGCTCGTGCTTCAAAAACATAAAAGATAATTTGACATCACAAGATTAATATGATTCTCCCGTTCTCTCAAAGAGTGGCATTATAAAATCAAAGTGTTGTATCTTTCCGAGTAAGGATTGCAAGAAAATAAACACAAATTTGCATTTATACCACCCGAGAACCACTCACAAAGTTGTGTAGTTATTTATATATTTTGGAGCATCCGTAAAAACAATGGTAGCCAGCTTTAAAGATAATCTAAAATAAGTTTCCTCCGGACAGAAACTTGGTTGTGTTATTCCTGCTTACACTATTATCTCCATGGACCTTTCTTCTTTGTGTCTTTAGTTCCCTACTAGTTGGTTTTGTTTTGTTTGTCAGTCGTGTGTCGCTGCCTCAATCGATGCGTGGCCATATGGAGGTTGGTCCAAATCATCTCATAAAGAGCTGAGCTTGCAAACCAACTATAGCATCATTCGACTATAATTCAAGGGAAGATCTAGGTTTATTGAAAAAAACTGTCTAACTACAATTCAAGGTAAAATCTAGTTTTTTAACGAGTCTAACTACAATTCAAGGGAAGATTTAGTTTTATTGGAAAAAAAACGGTCTAACTATATTTCTAGGTAAAATCTAGTTTTTTTAACGAGTCTAACTACAATTCAAGGGAAGATTTAGTTTTATTGAAAAAAACCTGTCTAACTATATTTCAAGGTAAAATCTAGTTTTTAACAGGACTAACTACAATTCAAGGCAAGATCAAGTTTTATTTTTAAAAAAGCCAGGTCTAACTAAAATTCAAGGGAAGATTTAGTTTTTTTAAAGCCAGGTCTAACTAAAATTCAAGGAAAGATTTAGTTTTATTGAAAAATCCAATTTAGCTACAATTCAAAGTAAAATCTAGTTTTATTTAAAATAAAATAGGTTGAACTACAATTTAAGGGAGGATCTAGTTTTTTTTAAAGCCAGGTCTCACTACAATTCAAGAAGGTTATTTCCATTAGTACGGATACCAGTCCAGTTTAACAAGACAGTCTGGCAAAAAAAAAAAAATTAGCCTATATTGTAAGTGTCCTGCCTTACTCTATGATCAACTCTTTCCTTGAAAGTAACCCTCCGACCACCACTGACATATTCCTTAGTGTTCCCTAGGCGAGAGGGTAGGTAGGAGGAAATGCTCCCTCACCCACTGATACACCCTGTCTCAGCTGCGACCGACAGATATATCGATAACATACGTGCCTTGCCTTGATGGCTGCTTGGAGACGGTAGGGAGGGCCCCATTCTGTTCATATTACTCGGGGGCGACTGCTCCGGAACAAAGGACCTCGCCCGGTCCTCTAGCTCACCCCACCTGGGCCCACGGGTCGACCGTAATTAAGTGGCCATTGTTTTAACAAGATGCGCTATCAAGTCAAACCAATTTGGGGAACACACTGGGGGTTGTTTGTTATTGCCGTAGGGGATGTTTTGTTACCACCATCCTCCATGTTAGAAGAGATCAGGTGGTGGTTTGAGGAGGGAGAACTAACCCTTTGACCCAATTTGGGGGCCAAACGGCTTCTCGCAATAGAATAAACCTCCGACGAAGGAGAGATTTAAGTTCAAATGCCAGTTGAGTATACTGAGGTTTTTTACCCTATATTGTTTTCCACGGTCCACACCCACACAAATGTTAGTACATTGAATCTATATACAAACTTACTCATCCCTAACATATTAGTGTATTTAGTATATAAGCGTACAAACCAAACAGCTAGTAAGATGTAGAGACAAGAAAAAACTAGCCCTTTCTAAATTTTAAAAGGAGATAACTGTGAAATAGACCCATTATTTGTTTTTATTTGTGTCGTAAGTGTATATTTTAAAAAGGAGATAACTGTGAAATAGACCCATTATTTGTTTTTATTTGTGTCGTAAGTGTATATTTAAAAAAAGAGATAACTGTGAAATAGACCCATTGTTTATTTTTATTTGTGTCGTAAGTGTATATTTTAAGGTCCCCGTATCTGGGAGTCATTGCTTACTATAATATCTCATTGGTCGCTGAAATCACTCGGGAATTTAATCAGTTATAGTCGGTTCATGATATCTTGGGCCTTTACCGAAACATCTAACGTTACCAAATGTTCGATCTGCACATATCTGCCTCGTAAATAGTTTTTGTAACTTGACAAAGGAAGTCAGCTCATTCTTAAATAAGAAGAAATCTCAGATGTTTTTTACTGTCAGAAAAGGCCAACATTACCGTTAACTGACTAATTCTCGTTTCCCTACTTGTTCGAGATATATGCACGCTAATGTGTAAGGGATGATTCTCCTTCTTAAGTCAACACAACCCGAAGTTTGGTTTGATGGGGTTTTTATCCATCCGCAGCTGGGTGTATACTCAGCCCTTCTGCTGGTTAGTGCCGTCTGTACCATCTGGTAGAAATACCATGTACCAGAGGAGTTAAGGAAGTGTGGTGGTTCCCCGTTGTCTTTCACACTGGATATCTATGAGCTAGTGCTTAAGATCCTATCAATTTTGTCGGTAAAGGTATTCCCACATACCTTCCAAGATTATTTTACATTCCACAGTCGATACGGGACCAACGGCCTTACTTCCTATCCGAAGGAAGTTGAGCTACGGATTTTGATCGCTCAAGAAAGAGCCATAGACCTCGGCAGTGTTTGAACCCACGAACATCGAGTCCCGAGGCGAACACTTTACCCCAAGATGACCGAGGTTGGCTAGGTAGTATTAAAGTAAGACTTTAGAGAGGAAATGTACCTGAATTCTCGTGGAGGGAGAGTGGTACAACTGTTTAGGAAAAACCATCCTCAGTATACCCAACCGGGGCTTTAATCCCAAACTTCCTACTGACGTCAGTCGAGTCTGTTGCGAAAGTGGCGCCATAGACCATTCGACCACTGAAGCGGGGTACTAATCTTGATTCCAACAATGTCTAGAGTTCGGCTTGTTAGATGTTTTCAAGAAACCACCTTCAGTAAGCCTGATGGAGTTTGGCCCAAACCACCTTCAATGAGCCTGATGGAGTTTGGCCCAAACCACTTTCAGTGAGCCTGATGGAGTTTGGCCCAAACCACCTTCAGTGAGCCTGATGGATCTTGGCCCAATCCACCTTTAATGAGCCTGATGGAGCTTGGCCCAAACCACCTTCAATAAGCTCGATGGAGTTTGGCCCAATCCACCTTCAGTAAGCCTGGTGGAGTTTGGCCCAAACCACCTTCAGTGAGCCTGATGGAGTTTGGCCCAAACCACCTTCAATAAGCCTGATGGAGTTTGGCCCAAACCACCTTCAATGAGTCTGATGGAGTTTGGCCCAATCCACCTTCAATGAGCCTGATGGAGTTTGGCCCAATCCACCTTTAGTGAACCTGATGGAGTTTGGCCCAATCCACCTTCAGTGAGCCTGATGGAGTTTGGCCCAAACCACCTTCAATGAGTCTGATGGAGTTTGGCCCAATCCACCTTCAGTGAGCCTGATGGATTTTAGCCCAATCCACCTTCAATGAGCCTGATGGAGTTTGGCCCAATCCACCTTCAGTGAGCCTGATGGATTTTAGCCCAATCCACCTTCAATGAACCTGGTGGAGTTTGGCCCAATTTGTATCTATAATCAAATCCTAGCAGAGAGACTAATTTTCAGCTCAAGCATCGCCAAAACTTGTTAAATTATGCATGTTTTTACAATAAAAAATCATGTGTTCACCTTTTTTTAACGTGGATTAACTTTATTCAACCTACTTCGGTGGCCATGTGGTCCAAGTCGCTACCCTTGAAGTAGATTAGACTGCCAATGACGGGGAGATTGAGGTTCGAATCTCGGCCGGGTGTACAGAGGGTAATTGTCACACAGATGGTTTTCCATTCTTCCTCCATGAAAATGTGGATTCACTTCTTCTAAATATAGTCTTCCTAATCCCTGTAACTATTCGTGTAATTAGTACATAAGTGTATAGCCCAAAGGGGTGGTAAGACGCGGTGCTAAAAAAAATACTGGATTCGATTATTGTTTATTTTAAAAAAAATAGTGTAGACACAATTACTATAACTGTGCTACCAAGATACTTCTTGCAACAATACGACAGATTCTCTTAAATTAATAAAAATCATGATATTAATAAAGAATGCTGTGTATATTCAAAAATGTATTTAGATTAGTGTTGTTTACCAGAAGTAGTAAAATAATCAGTATATATATTTTTTGTATATGTTGATGCGCAAAAATATCATACGTATTTGAAATATACTCCTAAGAAAAATAAGCAAAAAATATATACAAATATTTACCAAAAAATTTTAAGTAATTTTGAACATCAAAAGCGTTTCTAAATCCTATTTTCCCTGATACCTTTGAGTTAGATGGACGTTTGAATCTCTGAATAGAAGGAAAGAGAGTATACATAATTACACACACACAGAGAGAGGACAAGTAACTTGACGTTTCGTTCCCCTTCTCAAACCTTTCAAAAACAAACTGTAATTCCGTTAGTGTCAGTTCCGTAACAAACCATAGTCCATGCTTTGTGATAATGCCGTTAAATTTGACACGGAACTAACCTGAGTTTCAGAAGAGAACGCTCGGATGAGTAAAGTGGGGAACATCCGCTGACGTGTGAGGACTTTGGCGTTCGATTTTTAAAATATGTATTCTTCGACATCGTGTAACATATCAGTATTAACAGGCGCAACTTAATTAATTATATTTATATTGAAATAAACTGTGAACTGAATTTTACAAACATAGTGAAGGTGTAAATGTTTTAAACATCACGTAATTAATAAACATTTCAACAATAATGTGTGCGGACACTGGTTACATTGACAGCCGCTAGGAAGCGCTAGTATCTATAATGCGAGCAAGAATACACGTTGACTGTTGTTTGGAGAGTATAAACTAACCGTTAACTTTTTCCGCCGCCATTTTGAATCAGTACTGATATTGTGTGGTTTGTTATCTGCTGCCACTATGTCTTAGTGTAACATTATTGGTTTAGAAAACTGGAAAATAAAAAATTGAAATAGCTCTTAATCTACGCAGCAGTTTTTCACAACTTGTCTTATAGTTACCGGTACTATAGACGGTTAGGTTACTGGAATTACTAATATCAGATAAATACGTTAAATATATTTAGTATAGTGTCTTACTACCTGTTCAGGTTATACGCATATGTTCTAACTATACTAGTGATCTAGGGACGAAGAAGGTAGAATTTAAATAAAGTGCACCTGCATTTGCGTAGAACATTGTTTTTGGAAAAACCACCCCAGTAGATCCAACTGGTATTCGAACTCCGATATCCCCATCATCGACATCCTAGTCTAACACGAGAGTGACGCCATAGACCATGCGGCCACTGAAGTGGGTAATATTTAATTATCTTTCACCTGAGTTATTGTTATTTTAAAAATTATTGGATCCATGGTTAGTTTGCTATGCTAAATGTTTATAACGAATATCCAGTAACTTTGTTTTTAGTCTTAAATAGAGCTCCGAATACTAACGCTAGACATATTATATGGCCACAAAAATATTAAAAAATATTGGGTTGGAGTGTTTCAGACGTTGACCAAGACCCTCTGACATTAGTTCAGGTGATCTCAGGCCCCAATGATTCTCCCCTTGCGTGTTCTGATTCTTAAACTGTATGTCACAGCAAGGTTTGTTTCATTTTATTTATATCCATCCGGAGTTGAGTGAGCATCAAGTCCTATAGCTGGTTAGTGCTACCTGCACCATCTGGTATGGATCCCATGTACTAGAGTAGTTCAGGAAGTGTGTAAGTTAACATATACCTTCCACACTGAATTTCTATGATCAAGCGCGAAAGACCCTAACAATTTTTTTCCTGAAATATGTTCTTGCTTACCATCCTATAATGTGTCACAATCGACATGGGACTAACGGTTTTACTTATCCTTTGAAGAAAGCTGTGCTATGGATTGTTATCGCTCAAGAAAAACCTGTCGACCTCAACTGAGTTTGAACCCACGATCCTCGGGTCTTGAGGTGAGCACTTTACCCTAACACTCCCAAGGTCAACACATGCGTGTTATGGATCATTAAAAGAATGACTAAACAAAATATACTTGCATGCGATACCTTATTATCACATAGGGGGAACTTGAATCTGAAGATGAACACTAGTGCTATCTATCTTAATCTATGGTTCTAAGAGAGTGTAACAACCCGCCCTCTCTGGCTCTGTGGTCCACATCTAGTCGAACAAATAGTAGGTAATTAGATTTTGTGAACTGGGGTGAGTCGGAAATCAGTTGTAATCCGTGTCAGCTTTTCAATGAGATCATACGAGGGAGTGTAAGGAGCTTAGAGAAGTAAAAGGGGGGAGCAGGGGGGGGGGGCACTAGCATTAGAANGGGGGGGGGGCACTAGCATTAGAAGACTAGAAAGGTTCAACAGAGATGGAAATCCGATTACAAATAACAAACCACACCAGATTTTAAAATAGCACGGTTTTATCGTCGACTTGATTAAAAAGATTAATGACATTTGAATATTGTTTGAAAATTAGTAAAACAATGATAAACTTGGGTGAACAAAATTAACTTTGAGGTATTTTTTTATATTTATTTTAGTCATCGTGTCTTACTACCCGTTCGGGCTGTACGCAAATGTATTGATTATTTTAATGTGTTAAGTTTAAGGAAGGATGAGTTTATAATAAGTGTACCAACCTCCCCGTCATCAACAGTCACGTCTACTGCGAGAGTACCGAGCGGGTTTGAGATGATTGTTTTATTGGACCAGTATCCCACCTTAAAACACCTTAAGAGACCGTTTTACCCCCCTCCAGTTCGGCAGGTAATACAGCTTCAACCCGCTTCGGTGGCCACGTGGTCTAACGCTACGGGGAGATCGGGGTTAGACCCCTGTCGTGCACGCTGGGGGTGATTTTTACCAAATGAGTTTCCACTCCCCTTTCACGCAAATGCAGGTGCACTTCCTCTTGATTAAACCTTCCTAATCCCTACCCATTAGTGTAATTAGTACATAGGCATATAACCTTAATGGGTAGTAAGAGGCTTTGATATAAAAAAACACGGTTAATCGGTGGTTATAATCAGATCTTGGTGCCGATAAACCGGGAAACCAAGCAAACGATCCCGCTCGGCCCAGAAATCGCATCCAAGTGCATTCTTCTTTCGACAACAGCGTAATTTGGCTAAGTGATTATTTCTTCCTGTTTAAGATATTAATTTATTTTACTTGATTTATATATTTTTAACACGAAATAATGATTATACTCATCTCGATTACCCAGCCTTCCAACAGATATTGCGATGCGACGCCTGGCTAGAGCTGTATTGCCCAACAAAACTGTCTGATATGTGTTGGGTGAGACTGGCTCTTAAAGTAGGATAGAAGGGGAGACGGGGAAAAGCCAGTGTTTTACAGTTTTTATAACAAAACCTTACTTTCTGCCAAAATAAATAAAATATACCTCCAGTACAAACATAGAATTTAATTTTGTTCAAATGGTGACTTTAAAATTTCTTCAATATCTGTGAAGCGTGTCCTGAAATATAATGACTTTTTCCTTATCATTTAAACCCGCCTCGGTGGCGTAGTTGGCTAACGCGCTTGTCGTGTTGAGCTCTACTGCTGAGAATGGGGAGATCGAGGTTCGAATCTCGGTCGGGTGAACTGGGGGTGGTTTTTCCTAAATGGTTTTCCACTCTCCCTCCACGCA
>CABFOW010006806.1:0-28912 GCA_902141385.1 Timema californicum
ACTAATTACAACAATTTCTGGGATATCAATTAAATTAGTATTTATTTGGTACTTAATTAACAAAAGATATGTTTCCTTCTATTATAATTAATATATTTCAATTTTATTTATTATGTTTGCACTGCTCACCGTTTTTATAAGAATCAAATCCATCATATATTTTAAAAAAGCATTGCCCGTTTGTGCGCGTTATTTGTGGCTGTGGCGAGACTCAATTCTTTAAAAGAGAGATGGTTAGGTAAACATTTTGATCGATATTTATTCTGAGCTTGATGCCTTAGACCATGTGGCCTCCACCCCAAGTGTTGGTAGCTATATCATAATAATTATTTAGTCGGTGTTGATACTATCTGTAAAAAACTAGAGATACTGATCACTTGATTTGACGTAAAGCAATAATAATAATGGTGTGTCTTTTGGTAGCCATCGGATACAAATCTTCATACGGCCTTGCAAATAGTGAGCTTGGTTCACTCTGAATGATGGAAACCTTATCTTTCTTGTTTCCAATATGGCGTAGTAATATGATAGGGCCATGGTAGAACCCATCGAGCTAAGACTGTAAGCTTTCACCGTAAATGGAGTGCACACATATCGTTCCTTTCAAAGACAATCACGGTGTTTGTTTTAGCCCACTTTAGTGTCAGTGTACCGACTTCAGTGGTCTGGTGGTAAAGTACTCGCCTCAAGAACCGATGTTCGGGGGTTCAAACTCAGCTTAGGTCGATGGAGATTTCTTGAGCGATAAAAATCCGTAGCACAACTTCCTTCGTAGGGGAAGTAAAGCCGTCGGTCTCATGTCAATTGTGGCATGTGATAGAACCCTGGAAGTTATGTGAAAATAACTTTCCAGCAAAATTGGTGAGCACTTTCGCGCTCACTCATAGAAATTCGATGTAGTAAAATGTATGATGAGCCACCATACATCCCTAACTTCTCTATTACATAGGATTATTACCAGATAGTGTAGTCAGTACAAGTCAGTTGAAAATCCTAGATCCGGGTGTATTTAAATCAAATCAAACCGATCTTCTTAAAAGTAAAATATGTTATTTTGTGGGCCATTAATGGCTCAGATTAAACTAAATTTTGACATTATAAGAAATCAGACCGTCAATTACATTGGGTAACAAAAAAACATATATTATTTGTGCCAAAAGCAAAAATAGGTAGATCTAATATAATATTTTGTACTGAATTCGAATATATCTTTAGAATTTTTCTATCACGTAAGAATTTTGAGTGATACCCATTTGAATTTTACAGTGCTACATTTACCGAATACATACATAGTAAGGGGTTTATCTTACCTGAAAGGTAGAAGTGTAGGATTTTCTGCTGTATTTGGACTCTGGAACATCCCTCTTAAGGATCCAACAATAGTGAACAAGCATATTTGAACTCCACTTGCCCTGGTAACGTTTTTCCATTTCGGAAATGTCTTGATGAAACTGTTCCCCCTGTTCGTCACTGACTGCTCCAAGATATGAAAATCTAAGAAAACTATTTTAAAAAACATTTTGCAGCCCATGATCTTTAAAGAGTTTAACAAATCATTAATTATTTCTTTGTAGTTGTCTGCCTTATGTTTCCCTAAAAAATTAGGCGAGTACGCTTCAAAGAATCCCACGCAATATTTTCAACCTGGTTTAACTGACCATCTAAGTTCTCATCTTTAGTCAATTCTCTTATTTGAGGTCCTACAATGATCCCCTCTTTGATCTTTGCGTCACTGATCTTTGGAAATTTTTGTCTTAAGTATGTAAATCCAAGCCCACTTCGATCCATTGCTTTAACAAAGTTTTTCATAATACCAAGATTTATATGGAGTAGATGTAAAAACACCTTTTTCGAATTGACTAGGTGGTGTATTGACAACATTCTTATTTCCTGGTGTTAGTTATGTACGCTTTGGTCACTGTTTCTGAGTGTAGTGATTTTGCCAGTCTCTGCCGTACCACTCACAAAAAGAGCAGCAGTATTTCGTGAAATCAAGTAGTATCCCAAGAAAAAGAGCAATGACTTTCAAGCCACCACAGAGATTCCATTTGTATTCATCATACTTGATTTTTTCCAGAAGGAGTTTCATGCTCGCATATGTTTCTTTCATATCGGCAGCATGAGCTAGTGGCACTGATGGAAACTTATTTCCATTGTGGAGAAGCACAGATTTAAAGATATTTTTAGAAGAATCAATAAATAAACGCCACTCTTCTGTTTTGTACTCGTGACAAAGTGCTTCCATAACATAATAGAAACCATTAAAAAAGGCCGATCTTCAAGGGAAAATAAATCATTAAAGTCACTATGCCTATTTCTAAAAACACATACTTTTGTTTCTTTGTGGAGGAGATTTCGGCCTTTCAATTTGGATCCTTAAAGTTATGCTTGCCGTTTAGATAGATTCAAATCTCGGACAGGATAATTGAGACCTCCTTGAGTAAGTAAATGTTGTGCGGAATATGAACAGGAAGCTTCAAATGTGGAATCAAACATTGCATCATCATCATCATCATTAACATGCTCTGCATTCAACTCTTCTTCTTTTTCTTCCTGTCCATCATAATTAAGTTTGCCATTTTCCGGAGGCTTTGGCACCCGCAATTCTTCACTATAAGGCACAGGCCTCATGGCAGATGGTGAATAAGGGTATGTCACGGTGTTTATTTAATAAGAAGTTGATGCCTGAAATGTTTGAGAGACAAAACTAACAATCTGTAAAGTGATCTTTTGGTTCCTGTCAAATCATTGGAACACCAAAATTGATATGTCTAGAACCCTTTGACCAACTCGTGAGGAGTCTGAAACAAGTGACACAACAAAAATGAGGGCCCCAATTTGTATCTTGGTACCCAGTATTGCAACCAACATAAAGCTTAAAGCACTTATTAATGAAAGGAGTAAAACTACGTTTACTATTTTTAACCACCACAAATATAACAAAAAGAGAACGGATGGTTAACACACTGCCTAAGGATTGTACAACTTGGTGTTATAAAAACTATAAATATATACTAAGCTATATAAATACTATAAAAATATATTCACTGAATTTCATTAATAGAAACTTATGATAGAAAAATACACAACATTAGATGCTCACAAAATGAACTCTGACCACCAACTGGCCAGGAGTGTTTACTAAGACAGTAAGCAAACAAACGTATGATTCATCATGTCCAAAGTATGTCATATGTCACATTACTGATTAGCACGGCCTTGAACAGCATAAGGTTGAAAAGAAGAGAGGTTTGAAGGTTTTTTCACAAATCAGGGAGTCTGTTATGCCACTTCGCCCACTTCACTGAAGAGAGAGTTTACTTACACACTGTATAATCTTAAATAGGGCGTAACTTTAAAACTATGAGTGATAGAACCATTTTGAGACCAGTTTTGAAATCAGAGGGGGAAAATATACGAGTAGATTACCTTTGAGTTGCTTTGGGACAAATTATTTTGCTGACCAATGTTACATAATTCGGTTCTGTCACTCTCACAAAGTAATATATTTTCATTCTTGTGGTCAAACAAGCCTGTAATAACTTAGACCACATCACTAAATGAAGTAATATTTCGGATGTCCAAAAGCAAAGTGTATTTAGTGGTGCGTCTGCTTGTTATTCCGAAAGAACCAGGTTAGATTCCAAACAAGATCAAAGCATTTATTGGGCCTATTGGTGAAACTGTGTCTTCCCCCTCCACAGTGCTGAATTAATGTCTGAAAGACAATGTGTTGTATATTTTATAAAATTATGTTAGTTTATACGTCTTGTGCTTATATAACCAGTCGGTTCATAAAGTGTACGATTAATATACAAAATAAATAAATAAATACAAACTCCCGCGGATATTTTAAACCTTCTCGCAGAGCTTTCATATCTCTTGGAATGTCTACTAGCTATATAATCCGCTAAAAAATATTATTTTAAAGGTCTGGTTTCATTAAAAATGAGTATACACATTTTTTTCACGTATATTTGAATTGTTCTCCCCTTTGTATTTCAGTCGCTCTCATTTTAATTGTCTCCCTACCTCTAACCCATTTATCTTATGCCCCTATAGTTTATATACCGTTTTTTCATCTTTATATACTGTACCTCTAGTTATCCTAGTTTATTTTTAATGGTGTAAAAGCGTGGTTTTCTTATTATTTTATTTTGAGTAGGATTTTCTATTTTACCTTGATTATAAAACTTTAGTTTTAAATTAAATTATTGATTAGGAACTTCTCTGATATTTTCATTGCTAAATACAAATACTACCGTATTTATTTAAGTTATAATGGCATTCGAGAAAAATTTAAATCCTAAATAAACCATAAAACACTTATTAAATTTGTTTTTATAAAAATGAAAATGTTAAGTAAGATCTTAAACAAAATTTATTTTAGAGCTGGAGTTAATTAAACGGGGAAATGGTCTTGAGCTTCCTCAATTTTGAATAGTAGAGGGTTCGAACCCGGACCGTATGCGTGGTGGCTCACCTCACATGATTTTATCATATTTACATAACACAAATTTGGATGCATTTATTTTAAAAATCTTCCTCAGCCATACCTTTTTGATAAAGTCGTTAGAAATAATTTTTTAACTGTTCAGAACAAAGAAAGAATATTAATATAAATAAACTCATTTCTATTATAGAACACAATTAAAATAATATAGTCCACGTATATTTAAATTTTGCTCTTTTATGGAGGTCATCATAGATTGTCACTATGATTACTATGCAAGTTGAACATTTATTTAATCCCTGGGTAAAAACTGCTTTCTAATTTATCACATTCCGTTGAGGTTGTAGAACGCCATCCGTATTATTTATAACTCAACTGCTCTATCCTCGCATTTTCATAAAGGGAAGTTTTAATTATGTTTTAGCTATTTATTAAGATGTACCGCCAATACACTTCTTTCTCAAACTTCGTACTTCTTATGTAAGATGAGATTAATTAACCAAGATTTGTTAGAATACAGTTTAAACGAACCAAACCTTATACTTACGCCAGTGATCAAATGGCTTAAGTCGTCACTCTTGCAATATACTTTATTGTAGATGATGAGTAGATTGGGGTTGAAGTCCCACTCAGATATACTAAAGGTGAATTTCCCAATCGGTTTTAGATCTATTTCGATTAAAATACTGATACATTCGTTTTAAATATCTTCTTTCATATCCCTACACAATAAGAATAATTAAAATATATGCATTGAATAAACATGTATAGTCCAAACAGATAGTCAAATTAAAGTGGAAATGTAGGCATGGATACAGTATACAAATTGTTTTTTAAACTATTGTGTAATGTGTCATTGTTTTCGATAAAAACAAATTTGAAATGTTGTTAGAATACAAAGCCAATTCTCTTTTATGAGAAAATCACCTTTGATTTTTATTTTTATGGTCAAGAGTTAGCAGACATTATAGACTTCATAAACACACACCACAAAAATTCTCATATTATTTTATAGACGGTCAAAAACAACATATATGGTCGTTCGTTGACAAATAAGAGATGGATTATTTCTGTAATATCTATTTTCAGTGAGAAGCGTCCTTTCACACAAAGGATATGGTTGTAGAGAGAATACACTTAAAACTAAGCATGGAAACTTTTACTTTATAATAGAGAAATGTTTAATTACCCTTTTGACAGGCTGTCTTTTTCATCCTTTTATAAATATAAAACCATCAGGTACAGCGTGCTTACTCTTTGTGCAAAACATGTGCAATCTTCATTTAGAATATAATAAACTGATGTCTCGTTGTTAAGTTTAATCTATATTATGTTAACGCTGAACCACCAATTAATAGTATTAGAGCTCTAAATAAAATTCCAATCTAAGATTTAATTTTTAAAAATCTCGAGTCTATTTAAGGATTTAAGGGATTCTAAGGTTTTAGGATTCGATGGTCCCATCACTATTTATCTTCTTCTGTGTTCATCATACATTTTAACTTACTGGAACCCACTTCGGTGGCTGCATGGTCTAAGGTACTATTACTGTTCCAAAATGGTTTTCCACTCTTCCTCTACGCAAATTCGGGTACAATTCCTATAAATATAACCATCCTTAAACCTATAACCATTAGAGTAATTATTACAAAAGCGTAAAATCCAAATTGTGGATGTATAATAAAATTCTGTCCTAAGAAAAAGAATCTCTGGAGAAAATTGGTAGCATTTCTGAAAGCAATAAATATATACGAATATTAGTTTGTCAATTTTAAGTATCTGTGGGCCACAAAAAATTGTGTGTAAGGCAAAAGTGCTCTTGTTTATGTAGAATACCGTACACAGTGTTTGTAAGGTACAAGTAACACGAATAGCATGGGTTTATTTTTTCACTTCTTCTTAATACACGCCCATGGATATTCTTATTTACCTAGACTAATGGGGTAGAATTTAGATCAAATATACCCACATTTGTGGAAAAGGGGAGAGATAAACTTATTTTAAGGGGGGGAAACCCTCAATACAGCTCGCTGTAATTAAAACCCTGACCTCCCCATTACCGACAACTGAGACTAGATAAGAAGTGGTTGATGTATAGTCCGCATGTCCATCGATACGAGTTTTATAGGGTTTTTTAGCATCACATCTTACCAGCCATTCGAGTTAAACGCTTATATACTAATTACCCTAATGCGTTGAAGATGAGGAAGGTTTAATTTAGAGGAAGTGTACACGCATTTGCGTGGAGATAGAGTGGGAAACAATTTGTGCACCCTCAATACACCTGACCGAGATCGAACCATGATCTCCTGGTCATTGACAGTCTAGTCTCTTGCTAGAGTAGCATCTCAGATCATGCAGCCACAAAAGCGTGTTATTGAACAGAAATATCCCTTGAAAGTTTCCAAGTACAGTCCGATTTAAATTGGAGGAAACTGTTTTGAAAGTTATTAAAACAATGGTAATTAATGACCACATATTTATATTTAATGTCGTGAAGGCTGCAGCTGTCATTTTTAATGCTAAAAATTAGTTCCTAGTAGATATTACTAGTAGCATATTGACAGCAAAAAATATATTCGTATTTTATATAGGGTTCTTCCTATGATAATCCTAATATAGAAAACGCAATGGTCCAATACATAGAACCGTCACGGGCTCAGAAGTCGTGAAATAAAAGAGAGATGATAATAATAATAATATTTAGCACCACGCCTTACTACCCATTCGGGATACGCGCTTTAAGTACTAATTACTCTAATGGATTAGGAATTGGGAAGGTTGAATTAGAGGAATTGAACCCGTATTTGCGTGGAGGGGGAGTGGAAGACCATTTAGGAAAAACCACCCCTAGTTCACCCGACCGAGATTCGAACCTCGATCTCCCCGACCTCAGCAGTCGAGATCAACACGACAAGTGCGTTAGCCAACTACGCCACCGAGGCGGGTGAGAGATAATGAAACACCTTCCAAAGAATTCCGTCAGAAATTCTTGAAAGTAGGTTTTGCAGTAAAATACTAATATGTGGCACAGCGGATTTAACACTATTATTGGTAGACAGGCCAATATGTACATTTCATGGGTTTGTATGTGTTGTTCTGACATATTTGCATGTCTAATATTTAAAGAATTGGAGATTATTTGATGTACACAGATCTTAGTCTTTGTAGAATCAAGTCAGTTGTCGTGTATCATAAATTTCCCCACAGTACTGGCAGTGTCGGCGAGTTCAGGTGGCGTTCTCACGTCTTATACCAAGTTCAGGATTGGTTTTAAGATCCGGATGGGTAGATGCTAGGGGTAGTTTTATACGTTATTATTATTAGGCGTTCTATCTTAAGACAGGTCCATACCTTTTGTCAGTGAAATTTAGACAACCTATGCGCCCTGCCCTCTGCCTCCTCCTTCAGCTCCCATAATTTTCTTAATAGTAGTACTAGTTGTAGTACTATCAGTACAGGTAGTAATAGTACAATCGCTATCTTGCAGGTAGAGAAAGTATTGTGATCGTCAAGAAAATCGAACTCGAAATCGAATCTCTACATTTCATGACCCCCCGATTCCGTAAATGTGGTTTTTTAGTTTCCGTCTGTCTGTCTGTACCTCCGACTCTTAAACTATTTTACCCATTGGCCTAAACTTGGTATTTAGGGTTTTAATAGGGTTGCCCCGAGTGATTTTTGGAATTGGATATTTAATCCTAAATTAAGGGTAGTTTACTGAAGGGCAAAAAGAGGAAATATCGATTTTCTCAAATTTGGTTATAACGATATTGATTAAATTTCATTTCTAAACATTTATAGATAATTTAAGCAAAATCGCTACTCTCAATATTTCGGCAAAATGAATTTAAGGGCTCCGGTCTGATGCGTAATTTATCTTTTTTTTATAATATCTCCTAAAACATTTGAGATATGAAATTACTTATCATTACAAATATATATATATATATATATGTATATTTATAATACAAATCTTTTATCTGAAGTATTTTTTATAAAACCAATAACATTCAAACTATATGGAAATATATATATAGTTTAACTTTTAGAACACAAAAGGTAAAGTATTGCAACCATAAAAATAATATTATCCTGAAATGTTGATGGATGTCAACGTCTCATGATCCTCCGAGCCCTAAAAAGTGGTCTTTGCAATACCGTCTGTCTGTGTGTCTGTTTAAATTTAAAATTAAGAGTAGTTCAATAAAGGGCGAAAAGAGAAAAAATCGATTTTCTCAAAATCAGCTCTAATGATTTTGATTAAAATTCGTATCTAGACATTAATTAAGATTATAAATAAACTGGCTATTTTCATTTTCCCATGAAAATAACTTTTAGGGTACCTTACAGAAGCAGAAACTTCCCTATCTCCGCAACTATTTAAGATACTAAATAACTTTTGATTGCAAAATTATAGTACTATTGAAAATTAAAATAATTATATCAAATATATTCTATAAAAGCAACCGTTTCTGATATATTGGCAAATATATTAATACGATTTTGTGAGCTTTAGTTGTCGAGATACTTGGGTTTTAAGCAATAAAAGGTAAGATAAAAGTGTTGCCTGGTTAAAGGATAGGAAACACCACGCTAAAATTAATACTCTTACATATTGAGCTGGAAATCCAACTCCTGTCCCCAAATGCGTCTGTACTATAACCACCGCGTCTCACTGCTATTTTGGGATGTATTTATATGGACAGTTCACACCAATTAGGTAAGGGGGAATTTAGAGGAAATGTAATAGAATTTACGTGAAGAATGAGTTCTTCATTCATTTGTACAAATATGTGGGAATAGGTTCTTTATTCATTTGTGCAAATAAGTGGAAATTGGAGCATGTAGGGTGGCCTGGTGATCTAGGGGTAAGTTGTAAGACTTCTGTGCTGGGGGACTGGGGATAAATACTCGGTCCCAGCACAGATTTATCTGATTGCCAAACTCTTCCTTCACCTCTTACAACACGTGTATTAATCACGACTTGTGAATGTGTGGAATGCCAGGCCTCCACCGTGGTTCGGATTCCACGTGAAACAGTAGGTCCTCCATTTAATTTCACAATCATCCTACAGTAGCCACATGACTTCTTTGGTGCTGACTGACAGCTTTAAAAAGTTACCAGACCAAGTTATGTATCCCTACGCTGAACCAGATGATCTGCAAAAACATGTGTTTCTCAGCTGTCACTTCTGACAGTCAAAATTTAGATGTATACCTAAAATTTGACTGCCAGAAGTCAGCTTGTGAGCTGTCAGTCAGCACCAAAGAAACCACGGGGCTACTGTACCATTACACATTAGCGTAAGTGCGTATGACCAGAACGGGTAGTAAGACGCGGTGCTGATAATATTAAATGGAGCATGTATATACTCCGTTTACTCTGAAAGGTAGTCTTACTTTGACGTATTTAGCAACTGAGAGCTACTTTATCTCTAACCGATCAATGGTGCATCACGAGGCTATTCTCCCCCCCCCCCCCCCCCACTCTTACAACCACCCACCTAACTTTTTTCCCTTATCCTAATTTCGCCAATAGGATTATAAATTATAGGGTAAAGTGATGCTTTAAAAAGGGTACTTATAAAACATAAAAAAACTTATACAGTTACTCCTAAGCTAACTCTAGTGAGCTGTCGATTACAAAAAGTCATGCTTCAAAAAGTTTGAGATCACAGAAGCAATTATTAGCTATTAGATTCCAAAATATAAATTTTAATTTGTAAAGAATTACCTTAAAAAACAAACAATTCCACTAACATTATTTATTTGAAAGAATGAACACGTTTACAAAAGAGAAAAGAAAAATAGGTCACCAGTACTATTTTCATATAGAAGGTCTAATATGAGACTTGACACTGTTTAGCGTATTAGTCTTTCAATATCGAGTTCGATGTTGAACACAGAAATTCGCAGGCTACCCTCAAAATATTCATCAATCAAACGGGACTGACCTCTTGATTGGATCAATTCCATAAAAAAAAAATAGTACGACGCACCGCACAGACTTTCTCTCTCTTTCTATAAGCTCGTAAGATTTCTGAACGGAATAATGTAAGAAGGCAAGATTGCCGTCAAGATTCATCAACATTTCTGTTTTAAATCTTTTTTTTTTTAAAGAATTAATATCCTCATTTGTATGTTTGGACCAATAAAGAAGATTAATATTGGGTCCACAAGGGTCAACACTTCGTATTAAAATTTCAACTTCCGGTTAAATTTTAACATTTTATTAGGTGTTGCACATCTTCAAGTCATCGCATTGATATTTAATTATTCATTTATACATTTTGACCAATAAAAAATGTAAATATTGACTATTGAGTCTAAAATGGAGATAGATCATTGCTGTACAAACATTTCTCCTAAGAAGTTTAAGGAAAAATAACATACTTTTTTTAGATACTTACTTATATTTAATTACTCTATGGCATTGGAGAATTATTGCGTTAAGACTTAAGTAGTATATGTTTACAACTAAAGCTCACAAAATTGTATTAATATATTTGCAAATATCTCAGAAACTGTTGCTTTTATAAAAATATATGTCAAATTAAAGTTTTGTATTTCAATAGTCCTACAATTTTGCAATGATAAGTTGTTTAGTATCTCAAATAGTTGTGGAGATACGGAAATTAACGCTTCTGTAAAGTACCCTAAAAATCATTTTCATGGGAAAATGAAAATAGCCAGTTTATTTATTATCTTAATCAACGCCTAGATACGAATTTTAATCAAAATCGTTGGAGCAGATTTTGATAAAACCTATTTTTTTTCTTTTCGCCCCTTATAAAACTACTCTTAATTTTAAGTTTTAATAGACACACAGACAGACGGCATTGCAAAGACTATTTTTTAGGGTTCAGGGGTTCATGAGACGTCGACATACATCACAATTTCAGGATAATATTTTTTTTACGGTTGCAATACTTAAACTTTAATGTCCAACAAGTTAAAAAGTATATATAATTGCGTATAGATTGAAAGTTACTGATTTTATAAAAATATGTTTCGAATAAAATATTTGTATTATAAATATATATACCTATTTATAATGCTGAGTAATTTCATATCTCAAATAGTTCAGGAGATATTATAAAAAATGATAATTTACGCATCAGACAGGGCCCTTAAAGCCATTTTGCCGAGATATTGAGAGTAGCCATTTTGTTTGGAATATTTATTAAAGTTTATAAATGAAATTTAATCAAAAGTTTTTTTTAGGGCCGATTTTGAGAAAATCGACTTGTTCTCTTTTTGCCCTTCAGTAAACTACCCTAATTTTAGGGGTAGATATCCAATTACAAAAACACCTCGGGGAAACCCTATGAAAACCCTATATATCAAGTTTTAGCTCAATCGGTAAAATAGTTTAGGCTCTAGTTGGATGTACATACAGACAGACATACAGACAGAAATTCAAAAACAACTTTTTCAGATTCAGGGAGTTATGAAACGTCAAGATTCATCAAAATCTTGAGTTCGATTTTTTTGACAATAACCATACTTTCTATACCTGTAAGATAAAGAGAAAGTAAAAATACTGTTCAGATAAGCAGGGGCTTTTGATTAATGTTGACGTTTTTAGAGAATATTTGTTCACTGCTTTCAGTCACTTAGAAAATCAATTTAAAATAATATAGTGTAGAATCTTTTGAAAACTTTTCTTTCAATTCAGAAATATATTGACGATAAATTAGATCCATTTGGAAATCAACGGTCATTGTCTAAACATCAGTAGTAAACAATAGAGCAACCATGTTCAAATTAATTCTAAAATTTTCTCACATCTTGAAATTTACCTTTAAACTCAATTTAAAGATTATTTTTTAATGAGGCATATTTAGTGAACTGGGGTTCTCCTTCAGAACTTGCAGTAAAACTATTCATTTTAAGAACATTCTTCATTTGCTCAGACTTAATTGGTTTGTGACATATTGTGAGTCTAACCTCAAACGACTTTATTAAGTAAAACAGGTTATGTATTATATTATTCTTTTTCTTGACGCTTGGTATTTATCTCGTAAAGATGTCAGGTCTTGAAAATTAAAATAAATAAATCACATACCCTTTCATAGCTCTCAATGTTTGCTACTAGATTCTCATCACGAAATTTGAAAAAGAAAATTATGTCTTGACGTATATCGTACAGTAATTTAAGCATTTATCCAGCACTAAGCCAACGAACGTGTGTGAAATAAACATCATCATATTGGGAGTTGAATCCTTACAAGAATGATCGTAAATGTCGATGAGTGAGTCTTCTAGAATGAAGATAATTTATCACTTTGATCATTACTTTTATTGTGCGCTTCATATTAATGGTATGGATTAAAATAGAATGTAACGATATCCAAGGCCATAGCCAGCCAATAATTTCAGGGGGGGGGGGTTGGTGGGTACATGCCTCAAATGCCGAAAGCTAGAAAAAATTCTAAATGATGAACCGTTCTAGAAGCTATCTGAAGTGTTTTTTATAACAACAGACGAGTAAATCCTTAACTGCCAGAGGCTAGGAAAATTATAAATATTAAACACCTCTAGATGCTATTTTAAGTGGGTTTTTTTTGCAACATAGTACCATAACTGCAAAAGGCTAGGAAAACCTCTGAATATTAAACACCTCCAGAAGCTCTCTGAAGTGCTTTTTATGGTAACACAGCCCCCTAATTTGTAGTTGTTCCTTAATTTTGATATTGTTTGAACCATAAATAAAGCCATGTATATTTTATTCATAAGACTCCGTAGGGGGGGGGCGGGGTGATCCCCCAATTCCCCCTTTCCCCCCTACTACGGCCTTGATGGTGTTATTGCCCATCATTTTGAAAACTGTTGTTTGATAGCTTATAGTCCCTGGCTTCTTTCCCACGATGCATCGTGATGGCTGGGGTGCCATCTGTTTAAATATCACGTAATCATTATAGGTTCAAATTATACTTATATAGGATTTATTTATTTCACTTCACGATACCTATCTAAGCCTTTAAATGATTCTTCAGCAATTACTGTGTAATGTTAAAATTTCCATCAATACTACGAATCGCAATTTGAAAGCTGTTCAGTGCCAGGGATTTTTGTGCTTTCAAATTCATGGACAATGTAAAGGTATGTATAATTGTAATATCCATAGACGTGTATTAAATGTCTGATGCCATTTATAATTTTTTTCTGGATACTATTAAACGATTAAGTCCAATTTTTGTAATTAATACATTTTACTTTCTCATATCAAGAGTAAGTATTGTAATCTTGAATAAAATCTATCTCAAGATTATGATGAATCTTTCCTTTATATGTCAATCTGAACAACAACAAAAGGATACGGCGCACCACACAAACTTTCTCTTTTGATTGAAACGTCGCTTCCTATCTAATATAAGAAGTGACGACTACTATTACAATAATACAACATGAAGGTTTGGGAAAGATGAAACATAAGAGAAATATACAAGTAAAACAAATCAGTTTATTTAAATCCAAACTAATTAATAGAATTACATCAGGTTTAAATTGTCCTAGATTAAACATTCCTTTGCTTACTAAGATAAATTAAATCAGTTAACAAATACGTATACATCCCAATAGTGAAGAATTAAAGTAAACACTTTGGTAGCAATGGATGGACAGAAGCAAGGTTGATTCTATTGTAGTCTACTACCTCTACAAATTAGAACTAACGCACATTTTGCTAAGAAGGTGCGTATGCCTCAATACAGCGGTAAGATTAATAGCAAGCATATATTTATTTAATGTTGAGCTACAATATATAGCAACTATCCAGCCTAGCAATTACTAGACTTAAACCTGAAAGATCCATATATGAGTTATATTGAAAAATAAGTTAGTGATATCAATTATAATAAGCTCTAATTTTAATGAACTAATACGATGGTAGTTAAATGAACTATCTATCATTAGTTATGTAACACAGCTATTAAACACCTAGTAGAATAACTATCAGTTTATAAGTAGTAATGTGAGGAATGCCAGGTCTCCACCGTGGTTCGGATTCCACGTTAAACTGTAGGTCCTCCATTTCATCTCACAATCACCCTACCATTACACCTTAGCGTAAGTGCGTATAACCCGAACGGGTAGTAAGACGTGGTGCTAATAATAATAATAATAATAATAATAATAATAATAATAATAATAANAAAAAATGAAAACAATTGATTTTTTTTCCATAGATGTAATGTACATGAGTGGAAATTACTATTGTACTTGGGATATTTTCATGTTGAAGATGGTGTCAGTAAAATGGCGTTTTTGGTTTTGCACACATTGTCTGAGTCTGAGAACAAAGATGCCCATGACGTTGCGTAGCATTTCCAACAGAATGTTGTTGACCTCTTGTCGAATTCGCTTCATCAAATCATTCCTGATCCTTGGTGGGCTCTTCTTGAAAACCTGAGATTTAAGGTATCCTAGATAAAATATTCAGGAGCTATCAAGTCTACTGAAAGGGCAAGCCACGGGAAATCACCGAAATTTCTAATGAGACGACCAGGAAATGCAAGCCTCAGCAAATGCATTGAAACTCCGGAAGTATGGCAAGTTGCCATCTTTCTGGAAAAAGTGTTTTAATCAGAGTCATAGTCTTCGAGTGCAGGCGGGGAAAAAGTTGCCTACATGTCAACTTAACGATCAGAGTTCAGCATCACCGTGTTATCGTGTTCATTTTTAAAAAAGGGTTGATTATTCTACTAGATGATACTGCGCACCAAACCGTCACTTTTTCTGAACTGAGAGGTTTTCATGGAGACTGTGTCGGCTATTATCAGCCTAGTACCAAAAATTATGTTTGTTGAGGAACCCACTAAGGTGAAAGTGGGCTTCATTACTCATCAATAAGTTGTGAATGCTCTCTTCATTTTGTTAAATGAGATTTAACATTTGTTGACAAAAGCTTACTCTGCTATTGTAATCTTGAGGTTTGAGGTCTTGCACTACCTGAATCTTGTATGGATGGTTGTGGGGGTCATTCTTTAGAATCCTTCTTACGGTTCAACTACTGAGACCAAGTTCTACGCTGTATCGTCCAGCCAACTTTTGCGGACTTCTTGGTAAGGCTATACGCCCACGATCAATATTATCAGGGGTCCAGCTGGTTTTTTCGCTACCACCTCTTTTCTGTGTCATGCTAGCAGTGGCTTCAAAATTTCTCACCCAAAGGCCGATAGCTTTGCAGAAGGCACGGAAGCGCGAGGGGGTAAACGAAACTCTCGCCGGAAGCTGTATTGAGCGCCAATGAAACTATCCTCATTTTTGTAATACGCCTTTACGGTAAACGCATGCTGCTCACTCGACCAAAGCTCCATGGCAACTAAATTCCGGGTGTCTAGACGCCCAAGGTTGAGTCCACAGCTCTCACAACCCTCACCATGACCACCAGCCCTTGCTGGAATCCTGCAGTTTGACTTCCTGACACTGTATGTGTATATATATATATATACTTTCCCCCTACCTAAGGCACACTATAACAAACGCAAACAATAAATGTAATAACAAATTCAAACGGTGCCTGAAGGGGGCCAGAACTATACACTATCCCCATGGGCCACTACTAAGAACTAGTAATGCTCCCATAGGTTGCGCACCGTAAATAGGTACACTAATGATAGATAATAGGGACTGGTATCAGTCACAGACCTAATTATATCACTGAAAAGAGCGTTAGATAACCTGATTTCAACCAATAAGCTATCCTAAGTATGGCCATACAGTTTAAGGAGTCATGACTTTTCCCTAGAATATAACAGCATGTTTTATGGACATAGAAAAGTTCAGAAACACTGCCGTACTAAATCATGTCCTATGGACCTAATTATTTGAGCATCAAGCTCATCATTCAAAACTATGCCTTATGTGAATAGAAAAAGATCAAAAACTCTGACAAGCAATACTATGTCATATGAACATATAGAAAAGAGAATTAAAACTAACATTGAAAACTATGCCTTATTGGCATAGAAAAACACGTCAGAAACTCTGACACAACAACCATGTCATATGGACATAGACAAAGGAGCACTAAGAATCTTAACATTATTTCCAAATACAAATACTCATAGTGACAGCCGTAGCTTCCTCTGCGACGTGGAGGTTAGACGGACGCCTCACACATCGTGATCATCAGTTGTTTTGTCCACCTGTGTAGGATTACGTAGAAGTCGTTCCTCCGTTGAAATGATACAATTGAATTCAATATGTGCATCGAGGAATGGTTGTTATAAACAAAAGGTACTCCACCCGGAGACGGCACTAAGGGGGGATGTAAGTTGCAGAATTGCGCCGAACGACAACTGGCGCACAAAGATGGCGCTAAGAACAGAGCGAAGTAAATCTGCCATCGAAGTGGGACCTGCGATTGAAATGTCGTTATGTGGATCCTCCAGCCACAGCTAGCTGGGGCATTTTCCTGAGGTTTGGGCATTTCCCGGCAACATGAATTCACCGTGAGTTAATACCTGCCAAAAAATATTATTTATTGTATTCATCGTGTTAAATCATACGTACGAGTATGGTATTTTGAGCATGCATGTTAAATAAGAGGTTTAACACGCTACACTATCTTAATGTAAAGATAAATTAACTTAAAACTAATTAGATTTCTGAACGGAATAATGTACATTGTAGCATCAACCCTCCACATAAGAACATGAATAAATAATATACAGTTGCATACAAATATTGAGAAAATAGGAGAATCTTTGTCCACCAAAGACCATTTTAAACAATTTCAAAGACCTTAATAAAATGAAATTTGAACCATTTGCCGTCAGTTTGGAAACTAGGATCTGCTTTACATTTTCAAATTTATGAAAGTTGTATTTAATATCAAATGCTTGCTTATAGATAATAAATTTATCCCAGATTAAAATATTTTTATTTCTAATAGTACTAAAACTTTCCTTTCTTGATCTTTAAAATAGTTTCGGCTCTAAGCTGAGTTAGAGACAAACAAATAGACATATAGACGGCATTGCGAAAATCACTTTTATGTTTCAGTGGGTAAACGTTAAAATTTATCAATATTTTGAGTTCAATTGTTTTTAACAATCCCAATACTTATCTCTTCAATGTGTCGAGAAAAGTTAAAAAGTGTATCATAAAATGATAGAGGTACAGTAGATCATTGCTGTACAAACATTTCCCCTAAGAGGTTGAAAGAAAGAGAACATACAATTTTTGCTAGACTTACTAGTTTCTTACTCCATGGCATTAGAGAAATAATGCATTAAAACATAAGTAGTATATATTCAAAATCAAAGCTCACAAATTTGTATTAATATATATACCATTATCTCATAAACTATTGGTTTTATAAAAATATATTTCAAATAATTTTTATATTTTTAATCATACTAAAATTTCGCAATGATAATTTATAATTATTAATTTAAATAATTACGGAGATACGGACATTTCCTCTTCTTTAAAGTACCCTAAAATTCATTTTCATAGGAAAATGAAAATAGCCGTTTTATGTATAATCTTAATCAACGTATAGATACGAGTTTTAATCAAATTCGTTAGAGCCGATTTTGAGAAAATCGATTCTTTCTCTTTACGCCTTTTATTAAATTACTCTTAATTTTAGGGTTAAACAGACACACCGATAGACAGCATTGAAAAAACAATTTTTTAGGGTTTGGGGGGTCATGAGACGTTGAAATCTATCAATACATCGGATTAGACTTTTCTTTTTACGGTCGCAATACTTTACCTTTAGTGTTCGAAAATTTATATATATATATTTCCGTACAGCTTGAAAGTTATTAGTATTATAAAAAATATGTTTCTAATAAAAGATTTGTTTTATAAATAGCCCTACATATTTTCAATGATAAGTAATTTCATATCTCTAAGATTTCAGGAGATATGATAAAAAATAAGAATTTGCGCATCAGATTGGAACCCTTAAAGTCATTTTGCCGAAATATTTAGAGTAACCACTTTGTTTGGAAAATATTTATAAATGTTTAGAAAAGAAATTTACTCAAAATCGTTGAAACAGATTTTGAAGAAATAGAATTTTTCTCTTTTTGCCCTTCAGTAAACTACCCTTATGTTTAAGGTAATTAATACAATTCCAAAAATCCCTTGGGGTAGCCCGATTAAAACCCTAGATATCAATTTAAATCAAAGCTCACAAATTTGTATTAATATATATACCATTATCTCATAAACTATTGGTTTTATAAAAATATATTTCAAATAATTTTTATATTTTTAATCATACTAAAATTTCGCAATGATAATTTATAATTATTAATTTAAATAATTACGGAGATACGGACATTTCCTCTTCTTTAAAGTACCCTAAAATTCATTTTCATAGGAAAATGAAAATAGCCGTTTTATGTATAATCTTAATCAACGTATAGATACGAGTTTTAATCAAATTCGTTAGAGCCGATTTTGAGAAAATCGATTCTTTCTCTTTACGCCTTTTATTAAATTACTCTTAATTTTAGGGTTAAACAGACACACCGATAGACAGCATTGAAAAAACAATTTTTTAGGGTTTGGGGGGTCATGAGACGTTGAAATCTATCAATACATCGGATTAGACTTTTCTTTTTACGGTCGCAATACTTTACCTTTAGTGTTCGAAAATTTATATATATATATTTCCGTACAGCTTGAAAGTTATTAGTATTATAAAAAATATGTTTCTAATAAAAGATTTGTTTTATAAATAGCCCTACATATTTTCAATGATAAGTAATTTCATATCTCTAAGATTTCAGGAGATATGATAAAAAATAAGAATTTGCGCATCAGATTGGAACCCTTAAAGTCATTTTGCCGAAATATTTAGAGTAACCACTTTGTTTGGAAAATATTTATAAATGTTTAGAAAAGAAATTTACTCAAAATCGTTGAAACAGATTTTGAAGAAATAGAATTTTTCTCTTTTTGCCCTTCAGTAAACTACCCTTATGTTTAAGGTAATTAATACAATTCCAAAAATCCCTTGGGGTAGCCCGATTAAAACCCTAGATATCAATTTCTAGCCCAATCGGTAAAGATTTTAGGCTCTAGTCGAAGGTACAAACAGACAGATGGACGGAAATTCTAAAACCACTTTTTTGGATTCGAGGGTCATAAAACGTTAACATTCATCAAAATCTTGAGTTAGATTTTTTTGAGGATCACAATACTTTCCTTACCTGTAAGATAGCGAGGGAAAAAAAAACGGATTTTAACATTCTATGGTTCACCATGTGTTTGTTTGACAGTCTGCCCAAGGCCAAAAATCCAAAACCATTTGATGGATTTTGTTCAAATTTTATATCTAAAATTTATTATTTATTTTAACCCTATTTCTCAAATTAATGGTGTTTTACTGATGAGTGATTATTCTGAATTCAAAAGTTTTTGGAACTTACGATTTTAATTAAAATGCATATTTATAATTTGTCTGACATTATAAGTTGAATATTACTATTGGTTTTAAGTCAAAACTCATTTAAGTGTATTTTACTGCTGACTAAATTCTCAAAAACTTGAAATATTTTACAAATGGCTATAACGATTTAGTTCCAATCTTGGGATTGTTTTACAAGAAATTGATAACACTGTATTTGTTTTTTTGTAATGTTGCTTTGAAGTATAATCTATAAAAAAAATATCTCTCATTCTATCCCTCGTGAAACATATGACACTGATCATTCACTTTACGTTTTGTTACAAACACCATCGTAAATTGTTACAAGATAAGTTAATCGCACAAAGCTGAACAGATCTACAATCAGTAACAATTGTAGTGTGAATAATTTATATCGGCATCAACTGACAACCAACATTACGGGAATTGTTGCTACAGATCGCGCAAGATAGTATGTTGCCTGGCTCACGCATGCGCAGACAGCTTGTGTCCACCACTACCACCAACTAACCTGGATATTGCAGCGCAGTACACGGGAGTTATACCATACCATACCATACCATAGTATAAACGTGTAAGGAAAACGTGCTGCTATACAAGGTAAGCGAAGGGTACAGTGATACGTACTTCAGATTCACATGTTTGCCGGAAAGCCAGCTCACAGCATTTAAGTTCATACTATGAGCTATGAGCTAATTGCAAGATTTTCGCCTCATCATTGCGAGTTGTTTGTTTTAGTTAAACTATTTTCAGCTTCGTCCACTATTCTCATGTACTTCTGCGTTGTATACCCAATGAAATTTCTTTAATAGCTTCAATGACTTTGATCTGGTGACTTGAAATAGCTTGTTAAATGGATATTGTGTGTACCGATGAATTGAACAGTACTGTAACACGATACCACCATATTATTTGAAAACATACATCGCAACAATAATATTTAATATAGGGTTATCTACTAAACATAAATGGTACAGGACTCCACACAGAATTTCTCGCCCTATTGTTTAAAAATGGAGATCTTTCCTCAAAACTCGTAATATATGTGAAACGAAATATTATTCACTAGCAAACCCAAGCATAAATTGTGCTAAACTTTCGTAAAACATTTTTTGACTCCCAAGTTAAATTCTATAATTTATTTTTATTAAATTAATTTTCTCATTTGTATATTTGGACCAATAAAAAATCGATACTGGATCTACAAGAGTCAACATCTCGTAGTTAAATTTCGTCTTCTGGTTAAAATTTTCAACATTCAGGTAGGGGTTACACATCGTATGGCTAGGCTAATGATATTAAAATCCTCATTTACAAATTTAGACAAATTAAAAAGGAAGTATTGACTATTGATTCCAAAATGGATATTGATCATTGCTGTACAAACATATCCCCTATAAAAATAATAGGAAAAAGAACAACTTTTTGAGTGGTTTACTTATATTTACACATTCTTTGTCATTAGAGAATTATTGGGTTAAAACTTAAGTAGTATCAATTTCACAAAATTTCATTACTATATTTTCCAATATTTCAGATACTTTTGGTATTATAAAAATATATTTCAAATAAAATCTTTTTATTTTTAAAAGCAACTTACTACAATTTTGCAATGATAAGTTATTTATTATCTCAAATATTTGCAGAGATACGTAAATGTCTACTTCTGTAAAGTATCTCAAATATTTTTGAGATTAGGATATTTCCGCTTATGTGAAGTACTCTGAAAATATGCATTTTATTTTTAATATTAATCAACGCATAGATACGAATTTTAATCAAAATATTTGAAACTAATTTTGAAAAAATTGATCTTTTCTCTTTTCGCTCTTTATTAAACTACTCTTAATTTTAAGGTTGGGCAAACACACAGAAAGATGGCAATGCAAAAACCAATTTTATATGGTTCGAGGGGTGATGAAAAGTCGACATTAATCAACATCTCGGTTAGATTTTCTTTTATGGTCGCAATACTTTACCTTTAGTGTCCGAAAAGTTGAAAAAAAAATTATATGCATTTAGCTTGAAAAAAAATTGGTTTTATAAAACTATGTTTCAAATAAAATATTTGTATTATAAATAGACCTACATATTTAGAATGATAAGTAATTTGATACCTGAAATAGTATTGAATATATAATAAATTATTATTATTATTATTAGCACCACGTCTTACTAACCGTTCGGGTTGTACGCACTTACGCTAATGTGTAATGGTAGGGTGATTGTGAGATGAAATGGAGGACCTACAGTTTAACGTGGAATCCGAACCACGGTGGAGGCCTGGCATTCCTCACATTCACAAGATGTCTTGTCAGAGGTGAAGGAAGGGTTTGGTAATCAGATAAATTTTTGCCGGGACTGACACCTTACCTCTAGACCACCAGGTCACCCAATATATAATAAAAAATTAGAATTTACGCATCAGGCCGGAACGCTTAAAGTTATTTTGCCAACAAAATAAGAGAAGCCATTTTGTTTATAATATTACTCAATGATTACAAATGAAATTTAATCAAAATCTTATTAACCAATTTTGACAAAGTTGGTTTTTTCTTTTAGCCTTTCGGTAAACGACCCTTAATTTTAGGGTTAGATACCCCATTTTTAAAAATGGGGCAACCCTATGAAAACCCTGGATACCAAGTTTTAGCCCAACTGGTAAATTAGTTTAGGCTATAGTTGGAAGTACAGACAGACAGACGATAATTATAAAACCACTTTTTTGGATTCGGGGGGTCATGAAAAGTCGAGATTCATCAAAATCTTGGGTTAGATTTTGTTGATGACAGCAATACTTTCTCTAACTGTAAGATAGTGAGAAAGTAATTAAACATGTTTGCAATTAGTTGTTTTAATTCTATTTCTGTCGAGCATGTGAATCAAGCTAAAGACTGAAAGGCTGGCTGTTGTTTTTTTGTGCCCATGAATGATCTAAAATGTATATCTATAATTATTATTACCGTTAATATAGCATCAACCCATCAAATTCAAAGAGGTACAGGGTTCAAATCCCTGTTCAGAAGGAACATTTCTCAATATAATACGACCTGATTAATGTTTGTAGTGGGGCTGAACGCCGCTTCAAGTAATAGTTAGCCCGATCAATCATACTCCATGTCACATATGACGTAAGCGTGTTACGGCCAGGTGTCAGACCCAATGTTGGCACACACTTCTACTACTGTGTGACAGAGCGAAGTTAAATAGTCTAGTGAAGAACCTTACATAATTGTTCAAACATTTTTTAGATTTATTTTTATACAAGCCATGCTTTCTGCAGCTGCTATTTTTACCTTTAATGCAATCTTATAGAGAAAGTCTTGTGATAGTCAGAAAAATCGAACTTGAGATTTTGATGAATTTCAACGTTTCATGACCCCTCGAATCCGTAAAAGTGGTTTTTGAATGTCTGTCTGTCTGTCTGTCCGTCGATCTGTCTATCTGTACCTCGGAGCCTTAATTATTTTTACCTATAGAGCTAAAACTATTATCTAGGTTTTTCATAGGGTTGCCCTGAGGACTTTTCGCCAAGGCGATTTTGATTAAATTTGATTTTTAAGAATTGATCATTATTATAAACAACGTGAGTACTCTCATTTTTCTGGCAAAATGACTTTAAGAGTTCCGGTATGATGTGAAAATGATAATTTTTTTATAACATCTCCGAAACTGTTTGGGAAATGTAATTACTTATCATTGCAAATATGTAGGTCTATTTAAAATACAAATACTTTATTTGAAGAATATTTTTATTTAACCATTGATTTTCAAGCAAAACACAAATATATATATTTTAAGGTTAAGTATTGCAACAATAAAAAAAAATCTAACCCGAGATGTTGATGGATTTCGACGTTTCATGGCCCCCCCAAACACTAAAAATTTGTTTTTGCAATGCTCTCTCTCTCTCTTTGTGTGTGTCTGTTTAATCCTAAAATTAAAAGTAGTTTCATAAACGGCGAAAAGAGAAAAAACGTACTTTCTCAAAATCGGCTCTAATGATTTTGATTAAAATTTTTATTTATGCGATGATTAAAATTTTAAACAAAATGGCTATTTTCATTTTCCTACGAAAATTACCTTTAGGGTAATTTACAGAAGCGGAAATTTCCTTATCCCCGCAACTATTTAATAACCTAAAAAAACGTATCATTGAAAATTTTTAGTACTACTAAAAATAAAATCTTGTATTTGAAATATATCGTTATAAAACCCATAGTTTCTGAAATATCGGTAAATATGTTAATACAGTTTATTGAGCTTTAGTAGTACAGTTTTAACACAATATTTTTTTAATTAGATAGAGTAATTACAAAAGTAAGACTAACAAAAAACGTATCATTGAAAATTTTTAGTACTACTAAAAATATAATCTTGTATTTGAAATATATCGTTATAAAACCCATAGTTTCTGAAATATCGGTAAATATGTTAATACCGTTTATTGAGCTTTATTAGTACAGTTTTAACGCAATTATTTCTTAATTATATAGAGTAATTACAAAAGTAAGACTAACAAAAAGTGTATGTTCTTTTTTTTTCAACCTCATAGGGGAAATATTTGTAGAGCAATGATTTCTCTACATCATTTTAGACTCAATAGTCAATATTTAAATTTTTTATTTGTGTGAATTTATAAATTAAGAATTTAATAAAAATGCGATAACTATAAGATGTGCAACCCCTAGTAAAATATCGAAAATTCTAAACAAAAGTCAAATTTAATACAAAGTATTTACCCCTGTGAGCCGAATAAAGATTTTTTTTGGTAAAAATATACTTGTGAGGACTTTAATTATTAAAAAAAGAATCATAAAATTTAAATCAAGGAGTCAATTTTTTTTTAACGTAAGTATAACACAATTTTTTCTCGGGTATATTAGTGTATACTATTTCGTTCCATACATATTATGGGTTTTGAGTAAATATCTCCATTTTTAAACAATGGAGTGAGAAAGTATGTGCGGATTTCCGTACGATTTATTTACTTTCTCATATCAAGAGAATGAAAGTTTTGTGAGTGTAAAATAATTGATCTGGAGAGTATGACGTATTTTTACGTTTTATGTGAACACGAGCCCAAAAATTGGATTTTACAATCTTTGTCTGTCTCTGCCTGTCTCTGGCTACGATGGAGCCTAAACGAATTTATTAATTTAGTTCAAAATTAATATCAATATTTTATAGAGAAATAAAAAATAAAAAATTCTCTTGTCCTTCAATCAAGTGTCATCTACAGATGAGTAATTTCTTTTTAACACTAAATTATTTGAAATTGGCCCAAACGGTTTTATTTAAAATTAATTTCTAGCGTTTCTTTGACATGACAAATAGCACTATATAATTGGTTTTTGGGTAAAAATTAGTTTAAGGATAATTTACTGAAGAATGGTTTTTCAAAATCTTAAAATATTTTATAAATGATCAAACGATTTGGTTACAAATGGGTATCTTAATAGTGTTTTACATAGAAAGTAGCACTGTTTACCTGTTTTGGGGGTAAAATCGCATTTATGGGTAGGTTAATGAAGACTGGTTTTTCAAAAAATGAATATATTTTTAAAATTACCCAATAGTTTTCTTCCAAATGGATATTTTGGGTATGTTTGACATGATAATTAACACTGTGTATCTATTTTTGTGGTAAAAACTCATTTATCGTTAATTTACCGAGGACTTATTTTTCCAAAAAAATGTAAATTAAAAAAAATGTTAAATGATTTAGTTCTAAATAGGTTGCATGGGAGTGTTTTACATGAAAAATAACAATACATACTGGTTTTAGGGGTAAAAATTCGTTTAAGATAAGTTTACTAATGAATGATTTTTCAAAAGTTTGGAATATTTTGAAAATTACCTTATCGATTTGTTTCTAAATTGGTATCTTTGAAGGGTTGACATAACAAATAACCATGTATGCTTGGCTTTGTGTAAGATTTCAATAAAAGGTCATTCATTGGCTTATTGATTTATGAAAATTAGAATTATTCTAAAAATTTCTATAAAGACTATGCTTAAAATATAAATCTTGGAGTGTTTGAGAGTAACATGACAAATAAAGCAGTATACTTATATTTGAGTGGAAAATTCGGTCATGGGTAGTTTACTGATTTTTTTTATTGGAATATTTAAAAAAAATGCCAATTTGATTCAAAATAAGTAGCATTAAGTGATTTGTATTATAAAAAGCCATGTGAATTTAAAAAAAAAATCCTTCGAAAATGGTTAACTAGTGGGTGTTATTTTAAAATTTGAACTTTTTGAAAATAGCTCTATTGATTTGGATACAAAATTGGTATAGGGAACTATTTACATATCTTTATTTTACTAGAATAAATTATGTTGAGTGTCGTTTACATGCAAAAAGATATATAACTTACTAATAATTTATTTCTGAAAATTTGAATTTTGCTAAAAATATTTGAATAATGTAATTTAAAATTTACATATAAGGATTGTTAGTATTATTAACAAGATTATGTGTTTGGTTCATGAAGAAAACATAACTAGCGGTGGTTAACTCAGATCATATTTTGGAATTTTCTCCTGGAGTTATTATACACAGTATGAGAATTTTCGTGCGATTATGTCATACCATTTATTTTTAACACATTAAACATTGTAGAGATTTTTAGATATCTAGAGTGATTTTTACTACTTTAAGACATACAAACTTTGGTCCTATAATAATGATGTATTTTAACGGTTTTTATTGTTTCCAAAATAAAAAACTAATTCTCTTTTTCCATTCATTGGTTTTTCTACATCGGGGTTTACAACCAAAATGGTTTTGGACTAGGTTCAAACTTGATTTTTAGATTCTATATGGTTATAACTCAAGATAAATCATTATATTGACTATCCCTCTAAGATGTGAGGAATGCCAGGTCTCCACCGTGGTTCGGATTCCACGTTAAACTGTAGGTCCTCCATTTCATCTCACAATCACCCTACCATTACACATTAGCGTAAGTGCGTATAACCCGAACGGGTAGTAGGACGCGGTGCTAATAATAATAATAATAATAATAATAATAATATCCCTCTAAGGTTAGGCATAGTTTACCTACAAATGATTTCTAGAAATTGCTTCTAACATTTGTTTTAAAATGCTTTTATATCAATATTATGAAAAATTGGTCTGTTATAAGCNCTACAAATGATTTCTAGAAATTGCTTCTAACATTTGTTTTAAAATGCTTTTATATCAATATTATGAAAAATTGGTCTGTTATGAGCGTTATTCAATATCTACCCCTTAAAGAATACTTGAATTTAAAAATTAGTAGCCGCTGTTTACGAAGATGCGCACTTCGAAGACAAAATTCTATTATTATTATTATTAGCACCGCGTCTTACTACCCGTTCGAGTTGTACGCACTTACGCTAATGTGTAATGGTTGGGTGATTGTGAGATGAAATGACGGACCTACAGTTTAACGTGGAATCCGAACCACGGTGGAGGCCTGGCGTTCCTCACATAAAAAAAATCTAAAATTGTTATTTGGTATTCTTTTAATTATTAAAAACAAAAACAAAATTAAGAAATAATCTATGAACACCACGAAATAAATTGATTAATATATTTCATTTAGTTGTGCAATAAGGTTTATGGTGGACCTAGTGTACTACATGTACATCTGGAAGTCAGAATTTTTAAATACGCTAATGTGTAATGGTAGGGTGATTGTGAGATGAAATGACGGACCTACAGTTTAACGTGGAATCTGAACCACGGTGGAGGCCTGGCATTCCTCACATTAAAAAAAATCTAAAATTGTTATTTGGTATTCTTTTAATTATTAAAAACAAAAAAATAATTAAGAAATAATCTATTAACACCACGAAATAAATTGAGTAATATATTTCATTTAGTTGTGCAATAAGGTTTATGGTGGACCTAGTGTACTACATGTACATCTGGAAGTCAGAATTTTTAAATTATGATTATATTTACTTTTATCCATTTACCCTTTATACCCATTTTATCCATTTTAAACTTTTTACCCTTTTTACCTTTCATCCTTTTTTAATTTTTACACTTTTTCCTCCTTTTTTACATTCTCCACTTTTCCCCTAATCCCCTTATTTCTCTTTTTAGTTATTTTTACTATTTATACACTTTTTTACTCTTTTACTATTTTTTAAATTCTACCCTTTTCCCCCACATTACCTTCTTGAACCTTTTTCTATCAATTTTTACTTTTGATTATTTTCAATCCTTTAATCAATTTTACATTTTTAAACTTTTTTACTTACCTTCTTTCTCTTTTATAATAATATTTAATTTTTAGTCTTTATCCTTCATGTCCTTTTTACCTCCTACATTAAAATATTTCTCCAGGTCTAGGTCAGATAAATAATTAAAAACTTTTAAGAATCACATAAAGTGCAAAAAGGCCTAAGATACTAGAAGGGCATAAAGAAAAGCTAATCAAAAAGGTATCTTTACATTTACATGGTTTTATATGGAGTAGAGATACAGCAGTAAGTACCAAAAACGACCACAACGGGAAAAATGTAAAAATAATCCAAAAGTGCACAATAGAACCAAAATGGTAACTAGGGCAAAATGAAAGTAATGGTAAAAAGTGTACAAATTTAACTGAGCAAAATTAATAAGTTTATTAAGTTTAAAGGAGTAAACGGGTTAAAAGTAATAGAAATGGTAAAACGATTCAAAAGCATTAAAAAGGGCAAACATAATAAAAGGGAAAAAGGTTAAAAAGGGTAAAAATATTAAAGAGGTCAAAAGGGTAAAGGGAGTATAAAGGGTATAAATAATAAAAAGGTAAAATATATTTAAAAATTTAAATAGGGAAATTTGATAATATTTACTTTTTTTGCCCATTTTGCTATTTTCAAACTTTTTATCCTACTATACCTCTTGCGGCTAACGCCAGGTACTTCAATGCTAGCTTTTAATATAAAGGATTTCGAAAATTACCTTTGCGATTGTCTTCAAAATAAATTTCTGGAAAATGTTTTACATTACAAATAACCTTTTATACTCGTTTTAAAGAAACATTCATTAAAGAGTAGTTAAGTGAATAATT
>CABFOW010006807.1:0-16769 GCA_902141385.1 Timema californicum
GTTGACCCACGCAGTATCAGCTTACGTCTGTGCCTCTGTGCTGAGTCAACAAGGCTGCTTGACGTACACTACCATAATAAAGATGAAGTCATGTATCCTTGCGAAGCTCTAGAGTTGCCAGTGGTACTAATGCCCTTAATGGCTGGGGAGATGGCTATTGTGTTTGTTTTATATTTAAGTTAGTTTGTAATTCGTGGTCTGATATAATTACTTGGTTTAAAAAGTGAATGTTAAATATCTCAATTTATTTTGTTTAGTTCTCTTATTTCAACCTAACTCATCACCTACCAATTAGTGTAATTATTTCATAATAAATATAACGTGAACCGGTAATGAGTGAGATTCAATGATAATTATTTTTAACAAAATATCTATTAAATGTCTTAATATAAGGGGTAAGGATGAGAGGAGGATATTTAAAGGTAAGGTAACCATGTCGATTATTGATTAATAAGACTCAGTGATATGTCAAGTACTTCCTCCTCGTCGTGTCACTAGTGGTATGCGTACCCCAGTTTTGGACCCACTGCACTGTAGAGTAAACAACACAATATGTTTTACTAACGTTTCGGTTTACTAAACTTTTGCAGAGCAGTGATCACATTTAACTTGAGGCTTATTAGCTACTTGATTTAAGAGTATTCAACAGAGCTTTGAACTTATTTAGCAAATCATTTTTATTGCTATAATAGTGAATGGAGTAGGTTACTTAAGGATTAATCACACACTCTGTTGTCATGGCCATACATTGATAACGTTGTCAAATTTTGTAGATTACAGTGGACGGAACATGTAGTGTGAATAGAACAATCTAGAACCTTATTCTAAATACTGACTGGCAAACCCAATGGGAAGAAGCCATTTGGAATACCTATAGGATAGAGCTAGATCAAGATAGGGATAGGGTGTAATGAGGTTAACTGGATAGAACTAGCTCAAGATATGGATCAGGTGTAGTGAGGTTAACTGGACAGAGCTAGCTCAAGATAGTGATAGGGTGTAATACGGTTAACTGGATAGAGCTAGATCAAGTTAGGGAACAGGTGTAGTGAGATTAACTGGATAGAGCTATCCCAAGATAAGGATAAGGTGTAATGAGGTTAACTCGATAGAGCTAGCTCTGGATAGGGATAAGGTGTAATGAGGTTAACTGGACAGAGCTAGCTCAAGATAGTGATAGGGTGTAATACGGTTAACTGGATAGAGCTAGCTCAAGATAAGGATAAGGTGTAATGAGGTTAACTGGATAGAACTAGCTCAAGATATGGATCAGGTGTAGTGAGGTTAACTGGACAGAGCTAGCTCAAGATAAGGATAAGGTGTAGTGAGGTTAACTCGATAGAGCTAGCTCTAGATAGGGATAAGTTGTAGTGAGGTTAACTCGATAGAGATAGCTCTAGATAGGGATAGGGTGTAATGAGGTTAACTCGATAGAGCCATCCCAAGATAAGGATAAGGTGTAATGAGGTTAACTCGATAGAGCTTGCTCTAGATAGGGATAGGGTGTAATGAGGTTAACTGGATAGAATAAGTTCAAGATAGGATAGGGTGTAATAAGGTGGATTGGATAGACCACGCTCAATATAGAGATAGGTTGTAGGGTGTAATCTATTGTGGAGTGTTTTGTTGGGTGCCTTTCGTCGTCAAAGACAAATTGTAGAGAAATTCTTATCGGGGGAGGCGGGGAGGGTGTTTTGTTGATGTTGTTGATGTTGTTGATATGTTACTGTTGAGCCTCTTGTTGTGGAGTCACTTTGGGATCTGACGTGATGATATTTTAGGTCAGGTTTTAATTTTACTTTGATATAAATGCGGTTGCTTTTTAAGAAATTTATTTTAATTTTAATACATAAGCAATCGACCTAGAATTATTATGTTTGATTAATAAATGCTACAGCTTAAACTAAATAGCTTAGCATGTCACAGACCATTTTACTGTAGGATTGGAAGTAAAATTTGAAAACTGGATATTAGCATATCGCGGACCGAATGAAGAAAGGAGCCTCTTTTTTCAGATATATATTTCGAAATAAATCAACCTAGAATATTCTCTGTCTTTTATTATTTTAGTTACTCTATGTTTATTGGTTCCAGAAGGGAGGGAGAGAGAAGGAGAGTGTTTTCGAAATGGTTATGTTTCACAAGTATTTGCAATAGTGGTATGGGGACATTTAACAATAGAAAATATAAACAGACGACACAGAGTCGTTGTAAACAAACAAAAAATTGATCATCCAGATGTGTGAGAAGATATTCTAATACATGTGGGTGCATTTAGTTTCATGATCTTAGATTTGGTAGCATTTTTTAAAAAATTATTGTGAATTGAAGAATCTATTTAATTGCAAGGTGGTGTATATATTTTTTAGAGTAGGTAAATAGGTAATATGTTGAGTACTCTTTGAATCCCCTTGATCAACAAACTTTTGTTCTAAAAATAATTGGGAGAAACTCCTTAGTATTTTCGTTGCCACAAACACTGCTTTGACGAATTTAAGGAAATTTATTTTAAGTTTTAGTACTAAATCATTATGACCTGGATTTATATGGGGGATTATTTATATTACAATATAAATGTAAATTTTACAAAAATATTAATTTTATAACTTATTTAAGAGGATATAATAGGTTACCCCATAATTTAAAAAAAATGCCAAATAATAATTCATAGCTAACATTTTTAAAATGTGCGAGTGTAGAATAAACTTAATCGTACTTATCGACCACTTTAAAAGTGATCCCGTGCTGGAAACGACCTCCTAAATACACCAGGATTACAATCCTGACCTTCCTCAATCAAGTGTGGCCATGAGAGATGTGAGTCTATCACCTAATATATATCGACCACTGCGCGCTCTGGGTAGGTTTTTACGTTACCAAATGCCTTTGCGTTGTATTTATAAAATATAAATGAAAATAGTGGCAGATACAAAAACCGTAAAACTATTCAAGCAAATATATTTTTTAACAGTAAAACACTTTTTGTGTGTGTTGCTAAACATAAATATAGGGTTTTATAGTATGAGGAGTGATATAAAGTAAACGTAAACAATATTTTAGTCTAGAACGGACTTTATCCAAACAATCTTTTAATAGTTTAGAATATAAAATAGTGGCACAAAAAAGATGTGTTTGATAAAAGAAAAACGTGTGTGTGTTAGCTATAAGGAAAAGCTATTTTATGATTATATGGCTATTTAAAATAATTTTATTTTTAGTTCACGTGGAATTATAAATAAAACAAGTTTATCTATAAATGATAGAGAAAGAATATTAACTATCAAATTTAAATCAGATTCGCTCTGAAATATAATGTAGGGTTTCTCTTAAATGATTCTCCAACCTCCCTCCAGGATAATTTCTTATAAATGTTACCGTCCTCACCCCTACCTTATTAGTGTAATGGCGTACAACCAGGACGGGTAGTAAGACATTGGTATATGGTGTTGTAGGTGAAATCACTTGTCAGAGGAAATATTTGATAATATTTATAAAAAAAGAATTGGTGTTGACAAGTTTTGAATCTTGGCTGAGTTGACAGGAAGTATTTTGCCTCCGTGTATTTTTTTTTACACTCCACTTTTTCTCGAATGAAGGTGCAATTCCTTCAAACTAATCCTCTCCACACTTAGATTAATAACCCTTCTGTTATACGCACGAATATAATATTGATTATTAATGTTTATTTTAACAAAAACTTCCCAACAATTGTAATATTTCATTCTAGGGCTCTGTGGTATAAAATATATATTTTGTTTGGATTTCATTAGGACATATTTTTTTTCTAGCAGTAAAGTTTATTAAATAGATCCAAAAGAATTTGTGAAGTAATTTGGTAGAATTATCTAAGGTATAACTCTCTCAAAAGACTAGACTGCTAATGACAGGGAGATCGGGTTTCAAAAATCCCAGTTAGATAATATGCTAAAGGTGGTTCTTCTTAAATGGTTTTCAGCTATTTCTTTTTATCTCATGGCAAATGCTGGTAAAATTCCTAGAAGTTCAACCTTTCCCACACTCAACACATAAACGTAGATAGTACACATGTGTATAGTAGCCCCATGGCTTCTTTGGTGCTGACTGACAACTCACAGCTGACTTCTGACAGTCATCATTTAGGTATATACCTAGATTTTGTATGTCAGAAGTGACAGCTGCTAAACACATGTTTTTGCAGATCATATGGCTCTGCGTAGGAATACATAATTTGGTCTGGTAACTTTTCAAAGCCGTCAGCTGTCACTCAGCACCAAAGAAGCCATGGGGCTACTTTATAACCCGAACGGGTAGTAAGAAAAGGTGTTAAAATAAACACATAATTAAAACCATTAGACTATTACAAATGTATTTAAATATTATAACTTATCTAGAAAATTTTAGACTAATTCTTTGGTAAGAGAATATTTAAAAAAAAACACAAACTTTTTATGCAGTCAACATTGACAACATTTTATTTTGTTATTAGTATTATTTAAACTTATTATCTTAGCTATGAAAAGTGATAGTTGCATTTCAAATAACTCAACATAATACGAATATGTAAAAATTATTTCAAAAACTGATGTTATTATCACAAATGTTTCTTAGGGCTAGATTTGGAATATAAAAGTAACAATAATATAAGCACAGATTAAGACGTGCTATAAAAATTCTTAATCTTAATAGATTTTACTTAGTATTACAAGTTTTAGTTTTAGTGTTACTAAAAATATAAACAGTAAAAAACCTTGATTCTCAAAATCTCTAACAACATTGCAATATTTTATCTCCATGTGTTTTATAATGACCTTGACTGTCAAAGTGTTTTCATGTCTAAAACACATATTTGATCTATTTTTTTCCACAAGATTAGAGTGCTGGGTTTAGAAACATTGCTACGTGAGTGCGTGAGTCTTATTGTTTTGCGATGATTGTGTATAAATTAAATGTGCGGCACATGAGAGCCACAAAATATTCATGTTTATTTATGAGAAAAAATAGCATTAATTACATCGTGCTACCCGCATCAGTGTTAACGCAGACCGAATGTTAGAATCGATTATTTTATAAAAACAAGGAGGCTATAGTTCAAATAACAGCTGGATGTGTTTGGGATTTTTTTTTAGTAAAGGATTTTTGAGTCCTCCTCCAGGAAAATTTGAGTAAAATATATCTAGGCACTATTTCCTTAATCCCTTACCCAATATTATTACATTATGATAATTCGAGAGGGTGAAAAGATGTGATAAAAAAAGCACGGTGGTTCTCAAAATTAAATGCACATGTGGTTAAATCTTAGTTACTATCGTGTTGAAATAATCATTTGATAAAATAAAATTTTTAGGTAATCAAAATAAATATTTAAGAACTATTTAATTTAACTTTGTATATTATTAACTTACTAATGAATTTGTCAAAATTTTGGGAATGTTGCTGTAAAATAAGACTTTATGCATGGATTGACTGAAATAATAACAATGGCAAGAAAATAATTTTCTAGGGAAGGGTCAGTTCGGTTTATTATCTCTCAGCTATAATTTTTGATTCTTTTTGAGTCAATCTCGGTGATTTTGGGGGGGTAAATTGCTCACATCAGGACCAGATGTTGGTGAGTTCAAACCCATACGGGGTCGATAAATTCGTTTTGATAAATCAAACTCCATAGCACAACTTCCTTTGGACGGGAAGTAAAGTCGTCGGTCCCATGTCGATTGTGGAATGTAAAAGAATCTTGTGAGGTAAATGAAAATACCTTTTCCGGTGAAATTGGTTGGACCTTTAACTCTCGCTCATAGAAATTTTCGTGTGCTGATATTATCATTCGGTCCAGAAGTTGCGCATTAAATACCTTAAATAAATAAATACAAATTTCTTAGCACCATGTCCTACCATCAAATGAAACGTTTATGGGCTCGTTACACTTAAGTTTTAGTGAAAGAAAATGTTTAATTTGGAAGTTGTGTACCTGAATTTGCATGGAAAGGGTGGAAAAACCATCTAAGAAAATTAACTACAGTACATCCCACTGGGATTTTATCCCCGACCACCCCGTCAGTGGTAAAACTAGTTTAAACAAAGTATACGCCATAGTCCACCAGTGTGGGTTCGTTTCAATTCTCAAAATACAAATTATTCTAACCCTTTAGTATTACTTAACCGCTAGATTCACGAATTGCGTAATTACCTTAATTACAGAAGGGCGAAAACAGTTGTAAGCAAATTAATTGATTAGTTTGTGTGATACGTATAATTTTGAACCATGAAGTTGAAACCGAATTCCTAATTAATGGAGCTTGAACTGGCAACATATAGATAATCCATCATTAGTTTTTCCTCAAAGATAAAAATATTTATAAAAAAAATCATTCAAATCACATATGAAGCACATATTTTATTTCTAAACACAAACTCTTTGATTGCAATGTCGAATTAGTTTATCGTCGAGGACTTCATAATTCATAGCTTGAAGTCCTCTTTCTCCATTGCTTGAAGTTGTCGACAATGTCAAAGATCGCACACTTTACGGCAACGTTCTTCCAAGAGAAAAGGAAGGTGTTGAAGATGTAGTTGAAACTGGCCAGCGTCATCGCCAACTGGAACAGCAAGTCCACCAGTTCGCTTCGACGCACCAACCACTGCCGCACCAGGATTAGCGTCCCCAGGGGCGTCCAACAGACGGCACAGCAGATCACCACCATGACGAGCACCCTGGCGGACCTCTTTGCGGAGACGAAATGGCTGGACTGACCGATGCCGGCAAGGTCCTGGGACACCTGCCTCTGTTCAAACTCGACGGTGATCTTGTGGATCTTGAAGTGTACGACTACGACGATACCCAGGACGATGACGTGGGTGATTCCGGGGATGAATACGAAGAAAAGGGGAAAGATGACATTGGGCTCCACACAGTTCTCTGATGGCGACCATTGATTCAGGTAGAATATTGAAGTCCCTACCACCAAGGCGCTCAACCACACGGTCACGATGATGAGGTTAGCTTTTCTGAAAGGAGAAAAACATCTGTAATTTCACGTGTAGGACAAAGTATTCTATTGTTTCTAAGGGGTCATCCATAAACCATGTCACGCTGTTGAGGAAGGAGCAATAGTTACTTTTTTTTTAGCACCAAGTCTTACTACCCATTCGGGTTATACACCTATGCACTAACTACCCTAGTGGTTTTAGGGATCAGTAAGGTTATATTTAGAGGAAGTGTACTGACCAAGATTCGAACCTCAATCTCCCCGTAATCGTCAGTATAGCCTACTTTGAGAGTAGCGTGTCAGACCATGCAACTACCTAAATTGGGTCCTTTGGTAACTAAAGGGTGTTACATTAGGAGGAGGTCTGCTTCATCGGTGTGCTTAGCAGGAAAGATCGTATAAGTTGCTTAAATTCTAGGTTTGAAACAAAATATATAACTGTTCATGGTTTGAAATGATTTATATCAAGGATTTAAAATGTATGCCGAGTTAAATTAAATCTGATTCCTCCTTTTTATTATCATAAAACTTTTGGCATAAAAAATGACACTTGATAGGAAAACCTATCACAGGTTGAAGGGGGAGAGTGGTCAGGACAAAGGTCTACTTGGTATTACTACAGTAGCCCCACGGCTTCTTTGGTGCTGACAGACAGCTCACAGCTGGCAATTGACAGCTTTGAAAAGTTACCAGACCATATTACGTATCCCTACGCCGAACAAGATTATCTGCAAAAACATGTGTTTAGCAGCTCTCACTTTTGACAATCAAAATGTAGGTATATACCTAAATTTCGACAGTCATAAGTCAGCTGTGAGCTGTCAGTCAGCACCAAAGAAGCCACGGGGCTACTGTAGGTGGGGGATACAGGGGAGCAGTGGTAACATAAAAGTTTTACGTGGTCTATGGATGACACTTAAAGACAATGTTTCTTATTTTCTCAGGTTTAACTGTCAATTTAAGAGTAAAGTGTCAGACTTCTGTGCTGGGGTCCGGGGTTCAATCCTCGGTCCCGGCACAGATTTATCTTATTACCAAACCCTTCCTTCACCTCTGACAAGACATCTTGTGAATGTGGAGAATGCCAGATCTCCACCATGGTTCGGATTACACGTTAAACTGTAGGTCCTTCATTTCATCTCACAATCACCCTATCATTACACATTAGCGTAAGTGCGTATAACCCGAACGGGTAGTAAGAAGCGATGCTACTAATAATAATCATTTTTATTTTCTCACTTGATTCCCCTTTAGTCAATTGTTTCAGTCACAGAATATGCTCGTTAAATACTTAAAATATAAATAAATGTTATCCAAAATCAGTAGCAAGATGATTTTTTTTGTTCGTTTTACGTATGGCATTACTGAACAAGAGGTGAACAAGAGTTGGGTCATCTGTATGTAGAATATCAGCTGCTCTGGTGGCACAAAGCGTTGTCCAGGGTACACCATAGTAGGTTGTCTACATGTACACGTATTGAGATGATGTGACGACAGTGAATATGGAGGTGTGGGCACAATGGGAGTCTTAAAACATAACTTAAGCCTAATTTAACAAACCCTTGCGACCGTCGGTATAATTATCCTTGAGAGAAACATACCGAAGTGCCCACCGGGAGTCGAACCAGGGACCCCTAGGTCCTTAACCAAACGGGATGATAAGAGTGAGTAGGAAACACCCCCTTAAGCGACATAAGGAAACTCCAATACAACTAGATCCCACCAAAAGGGGTGCTAACTTTTTGCTCAAAATAAATAGTCAAATATTAATAATGGTGTTAACCAATATTATGAGGCACAGCACTTAGCGTAAGGACCCGTATGGACGCACACGCACTTAAAGCCATACGTGACAAGAAAACACGATTTCTTAAATAAACACAAGTCCTTGAAACTCCAAAGATCAATTTTTAAAGTTAAAAATAAATATGAGGTGTTTTAAATTGTTAAAGTCAGGTAGCAAAAATTTTTTACGATGATTGGATTCTTTTACTTTCATGCGTTCCATTGGAGAAAGAGAGAAGTATTGGGAATGCAAAAAAAAACAACTCAAGAATGTTATAAATGTCAACGTTTCATTACCCACTGAAATCAAAGAAGTGATTTTGGAGATTCCGACTTGTCTATGTAACTTATATGTTTGTATCTTGGCCTAGAGCCTAAATCATTTGACTGATCGGGCGAAAATTTTCTATCTGGGGTTTTCATAGAAATCCCCTCAAAATTATTAATACCATTATTATTATTAGCACCGCGTCTTACTACCCGTTCGGGTTATACGCACTTACGCTAATGTGTAATGATAGGGTGATTGTGAGAATAAATGGAGGACCTACAGTTTAACGTGGGATCCGAACCACGGTGAAGGCCTGGCATTCCCCACATTCACAAGATGTCTTGTCAGAGGTGAAGGAAGGGTTTGATAATCAAATACAAATTTTTTATAATTAGATATTTAAGCCAAGAATTAGGAGTAGTTTACTAAATAGTATAAAGAGAACAGATATATTTTTTCATAATTCGTCATAGTAATCTTGATTAATTTTTTAAAATAGAGTCTAGACAATGTTTAACATTAAAAACAAATGGACAAATATCATTTTTTCATGAAAATTTCTTTGAGAGTACTTAACCTAAGCGAAAATTTCAATATTAATCATATCTCTGGAATTATTTGAAATACGAAATAGCATATCATTGTAAAGCTGTAGTACCAGTAGAAATAAACATATGCTATGTACCAAACTCTTAAATAAAACCAATAGTTTCTTCGCTAGAAACAAATATTATATACATTTTTCGTATAGTTCTTTGAAAACAGAAATCGATTTTTATGCTCTTTGGTGGAAAGATATAGTCCTCTTTTTCTACATTTCTCGGTTACAGCTTATGTGATTTTATTAATACTATTTGATTGTTTGTTTCTGCATCAATGTGTTTTATTTGGTTTGGCAAATCTTAAGGAATAAGTACTCCTTCCCCTTGATATCTCTCGGTCCATTCTTCTCAACAAATGGTGTTAATAATAATATTTAGCACCGCGTCTTACTACCCGTTCGGGTTATACGCTTTAAGTACTAATTACTCTAATGGATTAGGAGAATTGGGAAGGAGGAATTAGAGGAAGTGAACCCGCATTTTCATGGAGGGAGAGTGGAAAACCATTTAGGAAAAAACATCCTCAGTTCACCCGACCGAGATTCGAACCTCGTTCTCCCCGTCCTCAGCAGTTGAGCTCAACACGACAAGCGCGTTAGTCAACAACGCCACCGAGGCGGGTGACAAATGGTGTTACTGTATATATAATATAATTATCAATATAGAAATTTAAAATTATTTTGACCGAATCTGCTATTTCCAATCAAGTTATTATATTATCATATATTTTTAAAGGACACTCCCTTTACCCTGAACTGTAGCATAGCAGTATTACCGTGCAAGGATGACACTTTTACCTTATTTTAGGTGGTACCATAGTTTAATAATGTGCAGTAAGCTTGCTACCTTTATGGATATACGAAGGATATAACATGATTTTGGAATTAAAGCCTTCTTTCGTACCATAATCCTAATATATAGTAGTATATTCATAGAATTAAAGGCCTTCTAAGACTGTAGTAGGAATTCTGTTCTGAAAGGCCTTTTGTCCTAACAAAACACTGTCATACAGTAGGATTCTGCTACAAAATAAGGCTTTCAGAATGGTCTTCTTATCTAAACAAATTTTTACGTATTCATAAAACTAGGTATATATCAAATGTTTCTACCTTTTTTTCATAATATCCCTGTACCTCAGCGCATGAATGACCGCGAAGTAACGGTCTATGGCAATGGCTACCAGGCTGTACCCTGAAGCTGTATACGACATCACCATGAGGGAGAACCTCGCCAGACAAGCGTACTTGTAACCTCCTAGAAATTGGGCGACCACGCAGAAGTAGTTGAAGGCTTGATAATAGATGCATGCAAGACCCACGGCGACGTCCGCCAACGAGAGGGACAACACGAAGCGGCTGGACACGTTTGTGGCGAAGGCGGAAGTGTTGTTGTGGTGGCGCCTCCGGTGTAGGATGGCGTAGGCGATGAAGGCGTTCCCTAAGATGAGCAGGAGTATCACAAGCAGGTCCGCGGCTCCCATGAGATAGAAGAGGTATTGTCCGCCGAGGCAACTTTGTGGCAGACACATGTTTCATCTAGGAGACAAAAATAAAGGTAATTTGGTAGTGGTTTACTAATAAGTATGGCCCAGATTTTGATAACCTAAAAATGATCGAAAAATTACAAATTTTCCAAAAAATTACATAAGAATATGAAAAAACTGCCGTAATAAATACACACGACCAAATAAATCACGTACTTTACAAAGTAAATTTAAAAAAATAGTCAATGAAAATCCTTAACAAGTAAATACTTGTATTCTGATAAATATATTATTATTATTATTATCAGCACCGCGTCTTACTACCCGTCCGGCTTATACGCACTTACGCTAATGTGTAATGGTAGGGTGATTGTGAGATTAAATGGAGGACCCTACAGTTTAACGTGGAATCCGAACCACGGTGAAGGCCTGGTACTCTTCACATTCACAAGTTGTGATTAATACACGTCTTGTCAGAGTTGAATAAAGGGTTTGGTTATCAGTTAAATCTGTGCCGGGACCGGGGATTGAACCCTGTACCTCGCCGCACAAGTCCAACACCTTACCCCTAGACCCCCAGATCACCAATATAATATTGATTTACTAATATATGATCTATAAGTAATAGTTACTCCCTCCTTACTCCCTCAAGCCTAGTTCCAGTCTAACCAGGAATGTGTTTTTTACAACCAAACAAGCAGAGAGGATACAAAGTTCATTGTTTACATTATCTTCTCATTCCGACAGTAATTATGTGGTGAAAACATGTTTTATATATTTTGTAGAATATCGATTTTATTAAAAAATATACTTCTTCATCACTAATGCCTTAAAATGTCTAAAAATACCTACACTACCTTGACTCAAAAATTCCTATAAATGAATCTAGAACGCAAACTAAGACAATATGACCTTGAATCCCAAAATAACATAAAATGACCAAAATTTAGACTATAACATTTACATTTCTACAACCAGGAGATCATGAAAAAACTTTATGTGCTTATGAGCATTGTATTTAATGAATCAGAAGAATATGACATATAAAAATCTGGACTCTGGTGATGAGTGATGTTCAAAAAAAAACAGATTTTTTTGGAAAATTATGGAAAAAAACACCTTTCATACACTCGACCGGGATTTGAACCCTGGGCTACCCGTCATTGGTATTGGTCTATTATGAGGGTGACTCCATATCTATTCAACCACTGGGGGAGGTTAGTGGCCTTGTCAGACAGTTAACTAATCCAGTGGGGATAAAAAAAAAGATTGGGATGGAATTGACCCACTTCCAAACACCCTTAGTTCAACTTTCTTGTACCATTGTAATTTGTATGATGAACATATTTTTTAACTTTCTCTTGACCCCTTGGAGATCGATCAATCGTCAAAAAAAAATCGAGCTCAAATTTTTTATATATGTCAACGTTTCATGACCCCCTGAAACTGAAAAAGTTATGTTTGCGTGGCCATCTTTCTTTATGTCTGTTTTTATTTCTGACTAGGGCCGAAATGATTTTACCGGTTGGTTTAAAACTTGGTCCCCCCGCCCCCCCCAAGGGGCCTTTGTAATTAGATATCTGACCCTAAAATTAAGGGTAGCTTATTGAAGAGGAAACAAATGATAATAATAATAAGAAGAAAATACGTTCTCAAAAATTATTGTAAAGATTTTGATTCTATTTTTTTTAATTTAGATACTGTTTAACTTTTCAAACCAAATGGCAATTTTCATTTTTCCATAAAAATTACTTTGACGGTAATATAAATTAGAAGAATTTTCCAATTTTGATTATATATCCGTAAATATTTGAGATATTAAATCATCCATCGTTGTAAGGATGTAGTAATATTAGATTTAAAACGCTTTTGTTTGAAATATATATTTATAAAGTCAATAACTGTTTCTGGGTGACCTGGTGGTCTAGGGGTAAGGTGTCAGACTTCTCTGCTGGCGGCCGGGGTTCAATCCTCGGTTCCGGCACAGGCTTATCTGATTACCAAACCTTTCCTTCACCTCTGAAAAGACATCTTGTGAATGTGGGGGATGCCAGGTCTCCACCGTGGTTCGGATTCCACGTTAAACTGTAGGTCCTCCATTTCATCATCACAATCACCCTACCATTACACATTAGCGTAAGTGCGTAAAACCCAAACGGGTAGTAAGACTCGGTGTTAATAATAATAATAATAATAATAATAATAATACTAATAGCTGTTTCTGAGCTAAAAATCTATAAGATTATGAAATTGTAATTTATTGTTATGCTCTTTGGTAGACACAGGTGTTCCTCTTTTCTTCTTAATTTTGTAACTGTGTGTGTTATTTGGTTTATGCTATTTGGTGGAATGCCATGCTCTTTTTACAAACTTTACAGGTTTTCAGTAAATTTCTTTATTTTAATATATAAGATAGAAAGACTCTGTGCGGTGCATCATACCATTTACTTAGTAGAGAGCTTGTCACACGAAGATTGTTTGGATGAGGTTTTTTTACTCATCTAGGGTAGATCACGCCCTCAAACTATCAGCTGGCTAGTGTCACCCTCTGGTTACATCTGGGAGATAGCCCATATATTCGTTAAGTATTAAAAGTTCAGTGGTTTTCAATTTCCTTCAGCGCTGAATTTTCAAAGAGTTGAGTGAATGTGAAAGTGCATACAAATAAAACTTCAACAAAGTGAGCAGAAAATAACTTCTGCTCGGCATGAGGTAAATATATATTAGTTTTAACTATTGAAATAATGGAGTGGTTATCGTCGTTAAAAAAAAGAGTTAACTATTGTATAGAGTCAATTAGAACATTAATAGGACAAAGGCGATGCACCTTTATGGGCTTAGAATCACGTCCGGTTTTAAATGAGTCACATAAATCTTTCAACTCTTCAGTGAAAGGCTCATAAGGAACTATCTTGCCCGGCCTATGACGTCTGGTGTTACTATGGAAGCTTTTAGCGTCACTGGGCGAATACGTTGGCATGTTAAGTAATATAACTCGGATAATGACCACCCTGATATCGTTTATAGGGTTCTTCAAAGAGGACATATTTAATTTATGGTTACAATTACAAACACGGTGTCCAACATTATTCCTTTATATATACAGAAAATATATATACTAATTTTTGTTTTGACCCTCCTCTGTGGCGTAGTTGGCTAACGCGCTAGTCGCGTGTTGAGCTCAACCGCTGAGGACGGGGAGATCGAGGTTCGAATCTCGGTCGGATGAACTGGGGGTGGTTTTTACTAAATGGTTTTCCACTCCCCCCCTCCACGCAAATGCGGGTTCACTTCCTCTCATTCATCCTTCCCAATTCCTAATCCATTAGCGTAATTAGTACTTAAAGCGTATAACCTTAACGGGTAGTAAGACGCGGTGCTAAATAATAATAATAATAATAATAATAATAATAATAATAATATTTATTTTCAATGATCTGGTATATCTGCATATTTACACGCATATCGAAGTAAGGAGAGAGGAAGGTAGGTTTAAGAGAAAATATATCACCGTTTACGTGAGGGGAGGGTAAAATAACATTAAGGAATAAACATCTAATGAGACCTGGCTTATGTTAGAACTTTGTCACCTCTTTCACCGACAAACAGGACGAAATGACTGACGACTTTTTTTTACTATCACGAATATCGTGGCGAACGACGGCTATTTGACACATTTTAAAGTTTCCTAACCCAATTTGGTGGCCGCATGGTCTAATGCGCTACTCTCGCGGTAAACCAATGACAGGTAGATTAGGGTTCCGAATCTGGTTGTGTGTACTGAGGGTGTTATTTTTAATAAATAGTTTCCTATTCTAGTTATATGCAAATTTGGGTACATGTCCTCTAAATTCTGCCTTAATCCTTGTTAAGTTACTAGCATATTTAATATGTATGTTTACAACCCTAATGATTAGTGAAACTTGCTAAAAAAATCTATTTGAGTTAATTTGTTAAGTCATTTATTTGTAAAATATTGTACGCAATTAAAAATTAAGTTTAAAAATGTTTTTCAACTTCTTGAAACGGGTATTAAAAACAAAGCAATACAATCTAAAATAAATGTTGTAGTCTTATTTTTTATTTTTTATTGACCCGTCAAGAAACATTGGACCCAAGATTTTGATAGATTTCAACATTAATTTTTATGACCTCCTGGAACTGAGAAAGTGGTCTTCGCGATGCTGTCTGTCATTCTGTTCGTATCTCGACTAGAGCCAGAACCATTTTACCGATCAGTAACTAAGGGTTTCATGAGGTTCCCACAATGTTTCTTAAAATTAGATATCTAACTATAAAATTATCGATAGTTAGCTTAGGGGCAAGAAGAGAAAAAAATCAATTTCATTAAAATAGGCTCTAGCTATTTTGCTTAGAATTAATGTCTATAGACACCGTTTAACAATACCAACAAAATGATGCATCTCATTTTCCCGAGACAATAAAACTGTTAATAATCAATGTGTTAAACATGTTAGTTAAAAAAAATACACACATTTTCTTATGAACCAATCCTGGGGAATCAGTCTCCCCTTATCCCCTACACACACACACACACACACACACATACACACTCTCTCTCAGACCTTGACATTTTCAATTTCATGCCCGAATTTCCAGTTTTACCACTATTCTCACATCACTAGAGGATGAAAACCTGTTATTCTCAGTTATTTTTATCCATCAAATTTAACTCAAAAATATAGCCACGCCATAAACTAGTAAATATTTAAAAACTTCGATTTCAGACAAATATGTATTTACTCCGTCAGCTTAAGTAGTAAACAAATGGGTGACCTGGTGGTATAGGGGTAAAGTGTCGGACTTCTGTGTTGGGGGTCCGGGGTTCAATCCTCGGTACCGGCACAGATTTATCTGACTACCAAACCCTTCCTTCACTTATAACCAGACATCTTGTGAATGTGGGGAGTGCCAGGCCTCCACCGTGGTTCGGATTCCACGTTAAACTGTAGGGCCTCCATTTCATTTCACAATCACCCTACCATTATACATTAGCGTAAGTGTGTATAAGCCGAACGGGTAGTAAGATGCAGTGCTAATAATAATAGTGAACCATTAAGTGGCAGCTCAGATCTAGGAAACTGAGGTTAACAGCTGGATGGATCGTTGTGCCAATCACATCACACCCTCTATCCGCAAACGTCAGCACTATCTTCCCTAACGGTGGTGGCCGCTTGGTCTGTATATTTCGCTTGCAATCTTGCACAAAGGAGGTAGGAGGAGGTTTAGTGGTTTACCTTTAATATTGTATATTTCTTCGTTCATGTTAATCACAGAACAATAAATAATTAGTGCATAAGCTTATAACTTGAACGAGTAGTAAGACGTGCTGCTAAGAGAAGATCTAGAAACGTAACTAAATAACATGTTAAAAAAAACACGTTCAGTATTTACAAACGTGAATAAGCAGAAAGACACACAAAGTTACGTAATGAATGATATTTTATATTAAATAAAACTATATTTATTAATTGAGTAGCCTCTAAAGCATATTATTAAAACAAATTTACAAATATCTATGTATATATATTTGTAAATACACATTTAAGCGACTCATATTCAAAGAATTAAAAAAATTGTTAAGAAAGTTCAAAATTTAAAATTGTTTGAAGTTTAAATAATAATAATATATATATATATATATA
>CABFOW010006807.1:17069-28894 GCA_902141385.1 Timema californicum
ATATATATATATATATATATACATAATTCACGGGAACAGTTTAAACTAACTCTGCTTACCCTGGCAACACTTAACTACATGAAAATGTCAATGAGTGCTCTAATGAGTGATGATAACAATTCACAGGTACAGTTTAAACTAACTCTGCTTACCCTGGCAACACTCCACGACATGACACTGTCAATGAGTGCTCTAATGAGTGATGATAACAATTCACAGGTACAGTTTAAAATAACTCTGCTTACCCTGGCAACACTTAACTACAAGCCACTTGCGAACCAACAGAAACTTACCTCAAAAGTTGTGATCAATCCCCTTGCTAGTTAATCCCCGCAGATTCTTGGATCCAGAACGCATGCGTGATAGTTGATACGCATCGTTAGGTAAAAATCCACTCACACGCACTCCCGTGAAGACGACCAGACCTCTTTCACACGTGGTCTACGCTGCACTAAACCAATATGTGGCCACTGTAGAAGACCTTGGGAGGTTAGGACGAACAATGTGGGTGCCGCGGATTCGGAGGAAGAACGACCTAACTAATCTAGACACGTTGATTTATTTACCTTTACACCCGTATGTGTGTAATAAATACACTCCTATACTCATATAAATACACCTTATCTGACAGCTAGAAAAACAGGACCCCTTGGATCTGTATATCACCACTTAGGGGGCTAGAGATATTGTGGATAAAAGTTATCATTTCTTCAAATACGTATGATATAATTTTACTGATACTTAGTTTGTAAGTTTTAAACAAGGAAGTCAAACTCAAATATGAGTCACCATTAACTAAGAATCTTAATGTTACAGCTATTCTTTCTTTCACTGGAGTAGCATCCATAAAATAAAAGGTGATATTTTTTTCTCTATTTGATTGAAAAACAAATTAATTTGGTACTCACCATTGATCTCGCTGCTCTTTGGATAAAGTGCTCTCCTCAGGACTCGATGATCGTGGGTTCAAACCCAGCTGGGGTTAACAGATTTTACTATAGTGATAACAATCCTTAGCACGAATTTGTTCAGAAGCGTTTGTTCCCTGTCGATTGTGGAGTAGCCTATAAAAGAATCATGGAAGGCACAGTAGCCACATGACTTCTTTGGTGCTGACTGACAGCCAACATTTAGGTATATACCTAAATTTTGACCGTCAGAAGTGACAGCTGCTTAACACATGTTTTTGCAGATCATCTGGTTCCGCGTAGGGATACGTAATTTGGTCTGGTAACTTTTCAAAGCCGTCAGTTGTCAGCTGTGAGCTGTCAGTCAGCACCAAAGAAGTTATGGGGCTACTGTATGTGAAAATACCTTTCCGGGCAAAATTAGATGGTCCTTTTGATCTCGCTTACATACATTTTCTTGTGCTGATATAATCAGTCAGTTTAGAAAGTGCATGTTAAATAACTCAAATAAATAGAAATAAAAAATTACATGCTTTGGTATCCGTATGAATTAACAAGATACTTTCGTGTTAGACTAGACTGCCAAAGGGAGAATGGGGTTAGATCCCTGTTGGGTGCACCGAGGGTGGTTTTCCACTATCCCTCCATGCAAGTGCTGGTGCATTTCCTCTAAATTTAACTTTATTAATCCTCAACGCATTAGTGTAATTAGTACATAGACGTGTAAACTGAACTAGTAATAAGACGCAGTGCTAAAAAAATTTAGGTACTTGAAGTACTGACCCGCCTTGGTGGCGTAGTTGGCTAACGCGCTTGTCGTGTTGAGCTCGAATGTTGAGGACGGGGAGATCGAGGTTCGAATCTCGGTCGGGTGAACTGGGGGTGGTTTTTCCTAAATGGTTTTCCACTCTCCCTCTAAGCAATTGCGGGTTCACTTACTCTAATTCAACCTTCCCAATTCCTAATCCATTAGAGTAGTTAGTACTTAAAGCCTATAACCCGAACGGGTAGTAAGACGCGGTGCTAAATATTATTATTATTATTATTATTATTATTATTATTGAAGTACTGGCCTTTCATCCGAAAATAATTCCAAAAAACTTCCATCATTTCAGGGTTCCTCAGCCAACAGGTCATGGTCATCACGTTGAGGATCAGTCAAAAGGTCGCGGGCACAGTATTTAACTCTTGCGATTAGAGAAGGTTGAAACAAAACCCTTTCTGTCTCCTTGGTTTTCACAATACTACATAAAACACGTCCGCTAGAACATTCATCATTATATTTCATAATGCAGACTAGGTAAAACATCTTGTACGTTGTTAAGACAATGTTTTTTTATAATAAATGTTTTACAACACTCAGATGTAACAAGTTACAAAATATCATTGCTATACAACATTTTTTGTAACGGACCTTAATCTACTTACTCTCAGTTTTACCGGAAGGGGGTGATCCGGGGTAAGAAGGAGCTATTGGCAAACTCGACTAACCATCGTTGAGAAATTTGTCTTCTATTTAAGGAAATATTGACAACATGAAAACCAGAAAATGGTAACACAGTTTCCTATTAGTAACAATACAGTTCTCTCAGATATAATATCTAGTCTACTTTCACTTAGACTATTCATATGATCTGCAGCTATCACTTTTGATAAATATTACTAACATTTTAAAATAACACTAAGAATAGAGTAAAATACTCTTAATGTTGACATAAAATGTTTGTATTTTATGAAAGATTCTTCTAATAAAAATTAGACTGTACTTGTACCTAAATGTTACTACTTTTCCGATCGTATAATACAGTCCTGGGATATTACGCTTAAAGTAATACCCGTTGGCTTTTCTGTTAAGTAAACGTTTCAGTTGAGTTATTTATTAATTTATTACCCAACAAATCCGATTGATCAATGCTATCGAGCCTAGCTTTCAGGATGTATCTACTGGCCTCTATAAACTTTTATCATTGTTGTCTTCTATATCCTTACATCCATTTATTCCTTCAAGACCACGGTCAGCTACTCTATCCTTGCGTCCAACTGGTCTACGATAACAGCCTGGTAGTTCAATGAATATCATTAATAAAGGAAAACTGGTTTTTCACCCATCAACAGAATTTCAACGAGTCCAGTTTATTATGTTTGGTTGTTTTGTTTCAATAAATTCCAGATATGCTGAATTTATAACTAGTTTTTCCTTGACCACAGCTTTATGGCCAGCAGATGGTGGAAATAAATATACATTTTAAAACGATACATTAGCAAACCCTTCCTTCACCTCTGACAAGACATCTTGTGAATGTGGGGAATGCCAGGCCTCCACCGTGGTTCGGATTCCACGTTAAANCATTAGCGTAAGTGCGTATAACCCGAACGGGTAGTAAGACGCGGTGCTAATAATAATAATAATAATAATAATAATAAAACGATACAGATTATTATTTTTATACACTTTTTTTTAGTGTTATTTTATTTTTGACATATCCGTCCAACTATTTTAAATCAGTTACGTAAGTCACAAACGATGTATTTTTTTAGTCCGCTTGGAGCTAAAAAAATATTTGGGGGACTTGTGTGTATTTAGTCAAGTAAGAAAGCCATTCCATCTCAAGGCTACCTTACAAAAAATGTTTGTTTTGACACCCAGTTTTACTTCACCATTTTTGTCAGAGATTTCGTATATATCATGTAAATTGTGAAAAAAAAATTATAAAAAAGGTTTTCATTAATAAGCTACACCCTAATCATTACTTTTTTTTTTAGAAAAGAACGTTTACTCCTATTTATCATGAGAAAAACCGAGCATATACCCATTTGAACACAAGCTATATAAACATTTTTTTTTAAAGTCAAATATTAGATAGTATACATTTGTAAGGAATACCAGGTCTCCACCGTGGTTTGGATTCCACGTTAAACTGTAGGTCCTTCATTTCATCTCGCAATCACCCTACCATTTCACATTAGCGTAAGTGCGTATAGCCGAACGGGTAGTAAGACGGGGTGCTAATAATAATAATATAAATTTTTAAATAACCCTAAAACAAATTTTAACCAGTGAAACAAGTATATACATTCTTTTTGATGCCAGAATCCTCCTTATTAAACAAACTTTTTAAGGACAATAAAAAAATTTATTTTCAAAACTGGATATTAGTAACCTAATCCTTATTTAAGTGTTAGAACCCAAATTAATAAATCACCTCAAATATTGATCTAAATCCCAGGCGGCAGCGGAAAGAAATGGTGATATTGATAGATATAAGATTCATTTCTCTGGGCTCAGGGACACATACAACTACCGGAATCATCATATTTTCGTTGCCAAAATTTTTTATGGATAGTGAACCAACTCTAAATATAGGGGAAAAAAAAGTAAACCTTACGCATTTGGTAGGGGTTGAACACCAACTACTTCGTTTAGGGTAGATATGACACACACTCCCTCATTTAAAGTTCCAAAGATCAAAAACCAGGTAAATTTGAATTAGGGAAGAGGAGGTGTCTAGTACTAATATTAATAATAAAATCGAGCAAAGTTGATAGAAATCACCCCCGAGGCCAACATTTCATAAATTCCCCCCCATGTTTTGCATCAAGCAAATGTCGCAATATTAATATGCAAATTGTGATAGGTAGTTTCTAAGAGGGGTGTATGTACACAGGCCTTATTATGTTCGTGCTGGTTCAAGTTTCATAAAAGAAAATGACCGAGCATTCCAGATAAGAATATTTAGCCCCCCCTTACGCCCAGAATGGATGAGCCGGGTTTTAATTATTATTGGTTAGGGCAAGTAAACTTTTGAGCACCACCTGTGAAGCAAAGATAACCACTTCTCATCAAATTGCAAACCTCACACCTTTCCAGAAAAAATCAAATAAACTATAAAAGTTTATTATTTAAAATAGAGTTTAAACCTGGACAAGTTCCTGATATTTTTTTATGTTTGGCAATTTGTTAAAGAGTTTGTTGTGTTCAACGATGGTGCTGATTAATATCTTCCATTGGGGAATGATCCAGTGAAGAAAAGTTTTTTTCTTCCTTACATTTATATTCCAAAAAATATTTTCGTGGATGAATTTTTTCCGTGGCATCAGTTTTATTTTGTTTTTGAATCTGTTACTTTGCAAAAAGTTAAAACACTTAAAAATAGAAGAAACTTCTTGATTTTCATCTTATATTTTACGGGTATTTGCAGCTATAATGTTGCTACACGTGAACTTAGTGCGCGTTGTGCAAACTGCAATCAATTCTTTGACATCGCTTATAAATGAAAAACAAAGATATGTTAACGTATTCACGGACAGAAAAGGGTAAAGATTATAATCTTACTATCTTACTAATATAATTAAAATACGGCAAAATTACTTACTGCTAGAACTGATAAAAACGCATTGATATCTGAAAAAAATTAAGTTTGATTTAAGACCAAAACAGTTTAGTTAAAAATTAAAAGATTGTATCAATTATTGCGGGCGAAGCCACGACAACTAAAAGCTAGTGAAGAATATTTATGAAAATACAAATTTGATTGTGAATCTAGAAAATAATTCAAATGAGAGAGTTTAATTTTTTAATCTGGGTTGAAAATCAATAAAAAAAATTACACATTTTATAATCATTAATAAGAAACGGGTCGTTTAAAAAAAATATATCGGCCGAGTCAACTTTCATGCTTGTCAGAGTCACGTTGTTTGCAGTAAAGCAAAGCAGAAGCTCAGGTATGTTGGGATTGCTGTGTAAATTCACAGCTAAATACTTATTTTTAGAATTCTCAATAACATTCACCAATTAACATAAAATATATATGTTTATTTCTTCATATATTTTGTAAAATTTGAAAACTTTAATATTATTTGATAGTCCTGTACGTAAGAAAAATGATTTTATCCAAGAAAATAAACGAATAAAATTTGTTTCGTAGAACTCAAGAAAATTATGTATACATTATTTTTGTTTTTTAAAATTGTGTCTTTCTTTTTGAAATTTTTATAAATTTGAAATATTTGGGTACATCCTTATTTACTTTTTCTTAAAATTAGAACCACCAGGAATCGCAATGATCTCCAAAGGATAAAGGTTCAGATTATTGCCACATGATGATCATAATATTTAATATAATTCCTCTATCAGAATGCCTTTTAAAAATATGTTTTTCACATTGATAGAGGTGTGATTATTATTGTACCTGTACCTATTCTAAAATAAATAATAATTGGGCCTAAACCAATGAATTGTAGTTATTTTCCTTTACTCCTCGACCACAAAGGCTCATTACCACACATCGTGACGGAACATTAAACTCTTAATTATATCGAAACAAAGAGTTGCACCAAATAAATAAATAAATAAATCTTCAATAGAGACGTTCAGTTGATTCTGCACATAGTAACCTCAACAGTTCTTGAATATCTTATATGAGTAGGTCTACAATTGAATTTAATAATGCATTTTTTAAATTAGGAAAGAAAAGTTATTCCATTTGCATGAGTCATGATTAATATTCAAGAACTGCTGGCATTTACATGTGTAGAAAAGTAAATTAAACGGATTTACTGAAGCAATATTTTATTCATTTTGAGTCAAAAATATTTTTTTGTTATAAAAACTATTTACCTTCCATTCCCTCCTTAAATTTTTAACAAGAAAACATATTTTATCTCTGAGTGGTATATTCTTCTTCGACGAAACAGTTATATTAAATTCTCGATAACGTTGTACATTATAGCTCCGTAGAGTTTTGCTCTTGTAAAAGATCATGCATATATGTTTGGTCGTCGAAGCTGCGAAGGAAAATTCTGATTGATCTCTGCTGAGGGGATTTAAGAGATATTCACAATAGTCTCTGTTCTAATGTCCCTGGAGAACCCTTCAATCAGAATCTTCTTTCAATCCTCCATAAAGTGTTTACTTAGCCAGAAACTGTAGCAAATTGAGGAATAAATATTTCATTTCGAGGTACAGTCCGTACACAGTAATGTTCAGAAGATATATTGTAAGTGGTACGCAATATTGTGAAACTGCCCAGTTTACAAAATGGAAAAAATTTCTGTCAATTCCGTGAACTGGCCTCTTCTTTTGAAAATTTCATGGACTGGCATGAATGCTTGCCCATTTTATGACTGTAGATCACCATCTTATCTATTAAATTAAGCCGATCGTAAATTCATTTTCAGATATTATATTTTAAAAATTACAAACTACAACAACTTAACTAAGCCTAACCTTCATTTATAAATGATTTAAGGATTGTACCAAACATTTCTTAGATTCTATATTCCAAAGACCAGGCCAAAGCTCGTACAGTTGGTGAACTGGGCAGAAAAAGAGCTAACGTGCCCAATTCATGAATTGGATTATTTTTTCCTTTGTATATGAAATAGACAAGCGAATAAACCAGTAAACGGAATAATCAGAAATTACCCGATATATGAAATAGCCAATTACATTTTTGGGGTGTAACATAAACATATGATGTTTCACTTGTATCAAACCTTTTTATGTTTGGAAAATTTTCTAAGCAATGAATGTCTGGTAGATTGTATTTTACGTAAAATAAAAATATTTAAAAAGCAACCCTAAAATGTAAAATATTTTATTTAAACAAGAAAGTGTGAATTTTTTTTAAATATATTTTAATGACTTGACATATCAATGGGCAGACAGTCTGTATGTGAAGCTAATATGAAATAAAATCTAAATGATTCCAGTGACATTGAGGTTAGGGCTTTAAACTTTCCTACTGTACTAAGGTTTTTTTTAATAATTTTATATCATTTATAAAAGCAAATGGTGGTACAATTTCTCCCAACTATACTTTACTAATTACTAAATCATTGTAGGTAAAATTTATATAGCTATACATTTGAAAAATAGTAGTTTATTAAAGTCTGGTTCCCTGTGACTACTAGAAGGCATTTTAACATTAAAAACGTAAAATCTCAACAAGTTTTTATATGAACCCCTCATAGCTTTATAAAATATTTACTATAATGAAATGATTTTCATCTTTTATTTTCAGCAGGACGTTGAACAAGGCATTAAAATTGTTAAGGCACACACTCATTTTTTCTAAAAAGAAATTTTATGATTAAAATAACCAGTATTAAGATTATGATTAAAAGTATAATAGATTAAATTATAATAATAGTCGTATTATCTTAAAAAATAATGTTGATTATGTAATTAAGAAGATTTGAGCTTATTCATTAAAAAAAAGTTTTGCTTTGTTTCTTTATATTCCCCCAAACTCTGTGGAACAAATGTTGACCCTTCACGGACCACAAATTTGCAGTGGTACACTGGTTGTAGAACGCTATTACTAGATTAGTAGACCCTGCACTCATACAGTTATTGGACTTATATTTAAATACTCGCTTTGTTCGTTGGGGAACCCACCCCCTTAACCCCCAGTGTGGTTTCTTTGCAGGTGGATGAATCGCCGATGTGGTTTATTTTCAGGTTGATGTAAACTAATATAATTTCAGAGACGTTTTTTGATAGGTCTTACCGTTTAGCCATAAGAGACATCCAAAGAAAAGTTTGTAAGTTTGAAGTTGCTCCACTATTTTGATTTTTTTTCGGCAGTTAAAATTGATTTTATTAAAAACTTTATGGAATGTTTCCGTCGGTTTAAGGCTAACAGCTATTAATTGCCAAATTTCAAGTTTCTATCCTATCTGAAAGCGGGTAAACATTAATTTCAATGGGTGAGTCAGCCATCTGGTTTTGTATTGGTACTCGCTTTGCTCCTTGGGGGCTCCACCCCCAACCCCCCAGTGGCTTTTCTTTGCAAGTGGATTAAAACTAATGTAATTCCAGATACTTTTTTTGATAGGTCTTACCTTTTAGCCATAAGAGACATCCAAAGAAAGGTCCACACTGACTTTACAGTTGCTTCGCTATTTTGATTTTTTTTTCGGTAATTGAATTTTTTTTTTTACTCTTTGGAATTTTACAGTTCGTTACAGGATAAAAGCTATCAGTTTGCCAAATTTCGAGTTTTTAGCTCGTCTGGAAGTGGGTAAACATTAATGTCAGTGAGTGAGTCAGCCACGTGGCTTTATAGTAGTATAATAATATAATATATAGTGTATAAATACGTAGATTATGTACATGTATAAGTTTAACATAAGTACACGTATAGAATATACTTTTGTTTTACATCTAAATATGTTTAGGTACCTAGCTTTTGTAAAAAAAAGAGTATTTTTTCCACCATCAAACTTTAAACCATGTCATTAATTACTACCCACCCACTTCGGTGGCCACATGGTCTAACACGCTACTCTAGCAGAAGGCTAAGGTGCCGATGACGGGGAGATTGAAGTTCGAATCTCCGTAAGGTATAATGAGGGTGATGTTTTCTTAAATTGTTTGCCACTCTCCCTCTACGCAAATTTGGGTTTCCTCTAAATATAATTGTACTTATTCCTAAAACCATTGGCGTAATTGGTACATAATCAAATAACCCGGACGGGTAGTAAGACGTGGTGCTAAGGATAAACTAATTACCTTTTTTAGCACCATGGTCTACTAACAGTTCGGGATGTACGCCTATGTATTAGTTACACTAATGTGTTAAAAATTAGGAAGATGTAATTTAGAGGAATTACACCCGCATTTGCGTGAAGGGAGAGTGGGAAAAACATTTAGGGAAAAAACCTTCAGTGCACCTGACAAGGGTCAAACTCCTTTCTCCTCGTCTTCGGCGGTCTAGTCCAACACGAGAGTAGCGCATTAGACCATGCGACCACCGAAGCGGGTAGCTAATTACTTCCCAATATTATTATGAATCTCCCTTCCATTCATAATGATCTGATATGACTGTACACACGTCTTGTAAGCTAAGATTCTCTCCCAAGGTCTCTCAGTCAACCCCCACGTAGATGGAGAGTGTAGGGTTGGGAAAAAAAGAGAGGGGGAGGGAGAGAAAGACATGGAATATAAGGGTGGGTGGTAAAATGGTACTTGTCATCCTCCCCTTTGGCAAGGAGGTGATGTGGGGTGTGAGTGGTGAGGGTGGGTTACATCTGCCTTTTCTTCGACGTTCTACCCCACGCCTGACTCTGTTACTACCCCTGTTGACAACTTACACCATTTCTAAACCTCTTCTTAGTCATAAATAGTCCCCTCCCAACCCCCAACTTGTGCAAAAAAAAAATCCTCCAGCTTTACGATAATTGGATTTAACCTTAGGGGTTAACGACATTATACAATAGAATATATTAGTAGTAGTATTTTATACTATTATCGTCTATTTTTGCTTCAATGGTCACGTCGCCTAGGCGTATTAATCTTGAGGGATTTTAGATGGATGAGGTAATGTGCTTTATTGAAAAGATTGATTTTAATGTTTGTCATATTTATTGAGGTCAACGTAGGCCACCGATAACTTATAAGACAATTAGAATTTGTTACCACGTGATAAAAAAAAGTCAGGCCTGCAATAGGCCGGATTTCCGGTGATGAGGCTGAAGGTCGAAATTTGGTCGAGTGTACTAAGGGTTCTTTTCCACTAATGATGATTTTTCAGTCTATGGATTTCCAATCCTCTCTCCTTCTGGATGGTTATGCACTTCCTATGAATTACATCACTCATCCCCTACACTTTGAATGAATATGGTTTTAAAAGTAATAAATAAAAAATAATCATCTCGATTTATTTATTCTCTATTTAACATAACTATGAAACGAGAGTTTAGTTGGTTTTTTAACTCACTTATTTGGTTTAAGGCTGATACAGTAAGATTTAAATATGAAGAAACTTGTGTGTGTGTGAATGTTACTAAAACAAATTTAATTAATCCATAATTCAAGTCGTGTTGTCTGCTGCTGTCACTTTTGATAAATATTAACAATACCTATAAATATTTATAAAAATAAAGTATAATTTTATCAATATGCACTAAAACTCTAAAAGCTTCATTTACCAGGATCTTACTATAGTTAGTTATTTAATAGAAATTAATTTAGGTTCTTGAAAAAAAAAAAGTTTTGCAAAAGAAAGTTTGTATTGTTTTGAAAGGCAGAACATTCCACTTTTTTATTCTTAGCACCGTGTCTTACTACCCATTCGGGTTGTATCTTATGTACTAATTATAACTAACTGTAATGGACAATTAATATTAAATTTGGAGTAAGTGTACTCACATTTGCACAGGGGGAGGAGAAATACATCCTCAGTAAGCCAAACAAAATTTTAAGCCCTGATATTCCTGTCATTTGCAGTCCAGACCATTGAGAGACTAACGCTTTATAACATTTAATCACTGAAAGGGGTCACCTTTTTTTTTCACCCTATTGTTTATTTGTACTATGAATTACACGTACCATAAATTTATTTCTCCATAAAATAAAAATTATGGTAATCCCCTCACGATATGTGACATTAGAACAGAACACAGGACTTCAGACGCCCGGAAGGAACTCACGCACGCACGTAGGTACGCACGCAACAAAATATATTCATTCCCGTTCTTTGTTTACACAGCACGATTGCCCGTGTGTCTTAACGCTGTTTATTTATCATTAGCGATCACGCGTCGTGTCGATCACCAATATAACGAGACTAGCGCCGCTGACAGCGGACAAGTGAACCAAACCGTGTCACACGCGGGGTTTCACCCAAATGAAGGTAATGTCTAATGCGTGGTAATGGTCGGGATGTTTATCAGTCCAAGTATTCGATAATTTCGACCACGTCAATACGATCGTTTATTTTTGTAACACGACTTAAATGAAACATGATACTATAAGGGAGAGCCTCCTAAATATTATGTTGGATAATATTGTCCCGCGATTTTTGAAAATATATTTATAGGTGTCATTAGAGATTAATTATTGTGGAATGGGGGGGTAAGGAGTAGGCTTGAGGAAGGTTATACGAGTTAAACTATTTTCAGTTTAAATTAAAA